>AWOL01S0180143.1:945-13786 GCA_000715115.1 Nicotiana otophora
AAATCAGGGAGAAAATAGGCAGTTTAATATTTAATATGCTAAATGTCAAATAACAATTAAGGCACATAATTCAAATAGCATGTAACAATTAATGCAGGAATTTAAAAATTAATATTTGACAAAGAATAAGAGAGAAATAATTATTATAATAATTAATTTATGATAAAAAAATAATTTATGATTTTTCAAGTAAGAAGGCAAACAATTAATTTGACGACGTATAGACACTCGTCACCTCGCCTATACGTCGTTCACATGCAATTCACATAACAAATAATTTAAGGGTTCTATTCCCTCAAGTCAAGGTTAACCACGACACTTACCTCGCTTTGCAAATTTCAAAAAATTACTCAACCACAAGTTTTCCTTTTAAATTTGCCTATGAAAGCTTCAAATCTATTCACAAGCAATTCGATATATTCAATACGAATCATAGGAATTAATTCCATATGAATTTATAAATTTTCCGGATAAAATCTAAAATTTACTAAAATATTCGGCAGTGGGACCCACATCTCAAATCCCGAAAAAACTCACAAAATTCGAACACCCGTTCCGATACGAGTTCAACCATACAAAAATTGTCCAATTCCGATATCAAATGGACCTTCAAATCTTAATTTTTGTTTTTTGGAAGATTTTTGAAAAATCTAATTTTTCTTCCATAAATTCTTGGATTCATGATATAAACGAGTATGGAATCATGAAATATAATTAATATAGGATAAGGAACACTTACCCCAATGTTTCCCTTGAAAATCGCCCTAAAGTTCGCCTTAACCGAGCTCAAAAATAACCAAAAATGAGTAAAAATATCCGACTCTTCGATATATACACTGCCTAGGCATTTCAGCACCTGCGGTGCCTAGGCTCGCACATGCGAGCTCGCATCCGCGAGAAAAATCTCGCATCTGCGAAAGGGGCTGCCAGGCGAGGCCTCGCACCTGCGGAGGAAAAATGCGCACCTGTGCATCCGCATCTGAGCAAGGAGGCCGCACCTGCGAAGACCACATCTGCGATGGAAGTCTCGCTTCTGCGAGCTCGCACCTGTGGTCAAAATTTCGCAGGTGCGATTATAACAGAAGGCAAAAATACAGATTTTGCTTAACTCCAATTCTTGATCCGATTTTAATCCGTGTCACTCTCGGGGTACTCGGGACCCCGTACGAATATACCAACAAGTCCAATAACATAATACGGACTGACTCGGGGTCTAAAATCACGTCAAACAACACTAGATTTACAATTCACACCCCGATTCGAACTTTGAGTCTTAAACTTTCAAATTTGTAAATATCGTGCCAAAACATATTAAATGAATCCGGAATGACTTCAAATTTGGCTCACAAGTCATAAATGACATAACAGAGCTATTCAAATTTCCAGAATCAGATTCCGGTCTAATATCAAAAAGTCAACCCCGTGGTCAAACTTGGAATATTTAGCCTTTAAATTGCTAGTTCCGTTAAATAGTCATAACTTGAGCTAGGGACCTCCAAATTAAATTTCGGGCGTACGGCGAAGTCCCAAATCACGATATGGATCTACTGGAACTATCAAAATACTGATCCAGGTCCATGTTTTAAAAATATTGACCAAAGTCAACTCACTTGAATTTTAAAGCTCTATTTTACATTTTAATTCATTTATTCACATGAAAACTTTCCGGAAAATTTTACGGACTGCGCACGCAAGTTCAGGAATGATAAATGGTACTTTTCGAGGTCTTAGAACACAGAACTACTTATTAAATTTAAAGATGACATTTTGAGTCATCACATAAAGGGTGATAGAGAAAATTTGGCACATGAATTTTTGAGAAGAAAAATCACTTTGTGAAAGTGAGAATACAATACAAAGCCAAGAGTGAAAAATACAATTACAAGAAAAAGTGTTTCTTGTTCTTTTACCTTTGAGTTGAGATTTTTGAGAAACATTTCAGCACATAGTTTCATTCAATTTGTTCGCGGGTTTCATTGATCAAAGAGTTGATAGCAAGGATCAGTCTCGGTGTGGATACACATAGAGTCTTCGCACTATCGAAGAATTTTGAAATGAGACTCTATTCACCAGGTACGTCTCAGATCCGATCTTTGATATGTAAATAAATTTTAAACACGAAAAAATCTGCCTAGGATTGTTATTTTCTTCCGCTGCGTATTACGGACATCTATATGCAATCCTTCAATGGTATCAGAGCCATGGTTTCTCGTGTTTAAAATTTATTTATGAAATATTTTAATATTATATTTGAATGGTTCAAACCATAATACATGTATCTTGTGCAATAGTCAAATTGTTTGAATGCATATGGATTGATATTATTTTATTGTGAATGAAATATGTATACATATAAGTTAAACTATTGAGATAGTTCATAACTTGAATTTGAAATTTTGTATTATATACGACTGTAATCTATAATATGTTATTAGATTCTACTATTATTTTAATTATTCTTAGTTCATGAGATATTAATTAATAATAATATTCTGGCATGAATTATTTTTATGTGATATATAAGATAAACATGTTAGAAGAATGTTGATTCATTTGTTTATGTCACGTACTTGTTCTTTACATAATTTTGAATTATTTATTACATGTGATGTAAATTAATTTATGACTAAGCATGTAGACAACTTGAACTAAATTCATGTGTTATAAAAGATTTGATTATCATGTTATTAAAAGTTGGTTTAATAGCAATTCCCTCCTACTAAAATTTGAGTTCTTAAATAATAAAATATAGGATATTTTATTGTAAAGTTATCCATCAAAATAAATAATTTTATTTATTTCTTGTTTATAAGGAGCGACCTGACAACCAGGAAACTTATAGTTCGAGAATATGTTAAAATTATTTATTGCACTAGATGCATGGATTGGAAGAATTATTTAATTTTATACTAGACGCCTGGACTACCCAGGGAGTATAAAATTTAATAAGTTTTTTGTTATCATGATGGTTGAACTCAACTATGCCAATAAGATCGACCTGACTACCAGGGGACTATTTGGCATAGACCTATTTAAGGAAATTGTATGGAGATACAATTGGTAAGAGTATCTACCTTTGAAATATATGTGAGAAACGACTTGACTTCCAAGGGGCTCATATAGATTGTTAAAGGATTCCTTTACTCCACTAACAGAAATAAAGATTTCTTAGACTATAATGAAGGTAAATAGTTTAAAATAATTAGTGGAAATATCATTTAGATAAAAGTCCATGTCTTTATGAGATATACAAATATGTTCTTATATTATTGCATTTTAGATTTCTCAATATGTCTGTTATATCATTGCGTTAAATACTTGAGACCAACAAGTTGGTAGGACCAAACTTTAATGACTGGTATAGAAATTTGAGAATTGTTCTTGTGCATGAAAAGCTCATTGATGTGATCGATAAGTCTGCAAAGCTAGTCCCACCAGAGAATGATGTTGAAGGCACCAAGGTTTATCAGAGAAAAACTTGGAAGAATGCCTTGTTATTAAACGTATTATTCTCGTTTCTATGAGTTCTGAACTCCAGAGGAAATATCAGAATATGGATCCAACTGCAATCATTAAATATCTTAAGAAAATGGTTGATACACAGTTGGACATTGATAATTCCCCAGTTGGACCCCATGTCAATCTTGTGATTGATCTTACCGAAGAACTTGAGAAGTTGGGGTACAAGCTTGGTAAAGAGCTTTCTGAAGATTTGATCTTGAAGCCAGTATATGATGTTGAATGTTTTCACTGTAAGAAGAATGGGCACTGGAAGAGAAACTGCAAGGAGTATCTTGTAACTCTAAAGGATAAGAAAAAATGTGAGACATTAATGAAAAATATTTTCAAGGTTTCTTTAGCTACTCCTTGTCACGACCCAAAATTCGACTAGTCGTGATGGCACCTAACCCAACCCGCTAGGTAAGCCAATCAACCACTAATCAATTCCAATAACAATTTATAAAGCAATTAAGTAATGAAATATCATAATCTTATACATTTCTCAAGAACTGGTAGTACAAATCATGAGCTTTTAAGAATAGAGTTTACAAAGCGGAAATAAAATAAAACATAGTCTCTTTGAATAGTACATAAACAGAATTTTACAGATCTAAAGATACCACGAACAAGAGGCAGCTACAACCGGGACGCAGGTACATCTTCAGTCCAGCTCCTATCGATCACAGCAACATCAACAACCAACATCTGCACGTAAGGTGCAGAAGTGTAGTATGAGTACAACCGACCCCATGTACTCAATAAGTAACAAACCTAACCTTAGGTTGAAAGTAGTGACGAGCTTGTACCAAGGTCAGAGTTCAACTCCCATAACCAACAACAGTTCTTAACAACATAAAGCAAGTAATACCAGAAATAACTCAACAATCAAATGCTCAACAAAACATGATTTCTGAAAATACTTCTTCCTTTCATGTACATCAATGAAAACCCAAATCATGTACCGGAGTTGCCAAAAATATGAATAAGTTTGAAAACAATAATTTTTCCAAAAATCCTTTCAATAATAAATAAGATGTTTCATTTTCTTTCTAGATAACCAGTGTAAACAAATGTATCACTATGCCCATCTGCCAAAATGTGTGAGAAATCATCAATGATGTGATACCGTACAACATGAGAAAAATACATCTCTATGCATGTATGTCATGTGTGCATGTCAATGCAATATATCTAAGAGTTGAACTCATGTACTCACACTCTCAGAGTACTCAATCTCACTTTCTCACACATTCCACTCATCATGCCCAATCACTCGATATTGTATATGGCCAATCCGGCCCAAGGAAGATCCATCCTAGAATATACACATCAACTGATCATCAGTCACTCAGTACCGAGTAGGGCCAATCCAGCCTGTGAAGAAGATCCAGCTCCAGGTATATAATACTTCGGACAAGATCCATGTCCAGGGAAGATCCATCCCTCAATAATATCAACCACGCTCACTGGGGGTGTAATGACTCCGGAGGGTCTCCTTCAGCCCAAGTGCTATAAACCGCACGGACAACTCACGTGCTATATAAAGCCTGCTGCAGGCGGGCAGCCCCGATCCACATAATAATATCCTCACAGTCAGGCTCTCGGCCTCCCCCAGTCATCAATCTCTCCAGTCTCTCTATCATGGGCTCGCAATGTCATGAAAATAGCCCAAAAATGATGACATGATGTATCAATAAATAATAGAGACTGAGATATGATATGCAATGAAATGAATATGACTGAGTATGAAATTTCATTTTAAACAAAATCCGGCCTGAGGATCATGTTGAGTATTGTGATTTTCTACCGGATGTGATCAAATGGAAGGCTTCTGGCCGATGGGATCAAACTGGATATAATATTCAAATTGATCCGACAACCCATCCAATTACAAGTTCAACCATACTAATTTCACTCAATCCCGACTCCAAATCGATGTTCAAAACTCAAAAAATCATTTTACGAACTTTAGGCCAACACCACCAATTTCCTGTTTAAATTCATCAACCAATTGCTAAAAATGAAGATAGATTCATGGAATATAATTACAAGGGAGTCAAGAACACTTACCCCAAGTTGTGTTGAAACATTCCTCTCCAAAGTCGCCCAAACCGAGATCCAAAATGTCCAAAATGAGAAAAATCTCGGAAACCCTCGTTTTTAACACTGCCCATGCATTTCCGCACCTGCAGTGCCTGGGCTCGCACCTATACATCCACTTTTGCAGAAAAATTGCGCGCCTGCGGACACAACCAGCCTTCCAAATCCTCGCATATGCGGTGCCCTTCTCGCATCTGCGGGCTCGCAGATGCGCATTACCCTTCGCACCTGCGTTCACCCAAGCCAGCCCCAGTTTCTTATCTGCGCCAACCACACCACACCTACGGCATCACACCTACGGCCAAGACCTCGCAGGTGCGATTACACAAGAGGCAGCAGTTCCAGCATTTTCCTTAAGTCCGAATTTGATTTGTTAACCATCCGAAACTCACCAGAGGCCCCCCGGACCTTAACCAAATACACCAACAAGTCCTAAAATATACCATGGACCTACTCGAGGCCTCCAAATACATCAAACACCATCAAAACATCGAATCATACTCCAATTTAAAATCTATGAACTTTGAAACTTCAACTTCCATAACCGATACTGAAACCTATCAAATTACGTCCGATTGACCTTAAATTTTGCACGCAAGTCACATTTCACATTACGGACCTATCCCAATTTTCAGAATCAGAATCCGACCCCTATATCAAAAAGTCAACCCTCGGTCAAACTTCCCAAAAATTCAACTTTTGCCATTTAAAGCCTAATTCCACTACGGACCTCCAAATAACTTTCCTGACACACTCCTAAGTCCAAAATCACCATACGGAGCTACTGGAATCATCAGAATTCAAATTCGAGGTCGTTTACACATAGATCAATATCCGGTCAACTTTTCAAACTTAAGATTTTCATTTAAGAGACTAAGTGTCTCATTTCACTCTAAATTCTCTCCGGACCCGAACTTACTAACCCGATAAATCATCCAACAACTATAAAGCACAAATGGAGCAGTAAATGGGGGAACGGGGCTGAAATTCTCAAAATGACCGGCCGAGTCGTTACATACTAATTCTTCACTGTGGGTATTAGATACTGGCAGTGGTTATAACATCTGCAATATGTTGCAAGGGTTCAAGATAAGTAGGAGGCTAAAGAAAGGAGAAGTTAATCTACAAGTTGGAAATGGTACAAAAGTTGCAGCCATAGTTGTAGGATCAATTTCTTTAATAATGCCTTCGAGCAAAGTTCTTATGCTAGATGATTGTTATTATGTTCCTAAATTTATTTCAAACATAATTGCAACTTCTATGTTGGACAAGCGTGTATATAGGAAATGGTATTTGCTCTATTCATTATGGTAATGATTTATATGTGAATGCCGTTCTCTAACATGATATTTATGTCATACCTAATGTGAATGAAAATTAGATTATGCATATTTCTAGCCTAAAGAGGAAAAAAGATGATCAAGCAAATCATACATACCTTTGGCATTGTAGGCTTGGTCATATTGGAGAGAAAAGAATTAACAAGTTGCACAAGAAAGGGTACCATGACAAGTATGATTTTGAATCATATCCAACTTGTGAATCTTGTCTCAACGAAAAAATGACCAAATCTCCATTTACTAAAAGTGGAGAAAGAGCTTCTGAATTATTGGGACTAATTCATATAGATGTTTGTGGGCCCATGAAAATTCCAGCTAGAGGTGGATATTCTTACTTCGTCACCTTCACTGATGATATGTCAAGATATGGATTTGTGTATCTTATGAAACATAAATTTGAATCTTTTGAAATGTTCAAAAGGTTCCGTAGTGATGTTGAGAAACAAACTGGTAAAAGTATTAAAGTACTAAGGTCTGATAGAGGTGGAGAATATCTTAGTTAAAATTTTACTAGGTATCTCAAAGAGAATGGGATTCTCTCACAGTGGACACCTCCAGGAACACCACAACACAATGGTGTATCTGAAAGAAAGAATCAAACCTTATAAGATATGGTTAGATCTATGATGAGGTTTACTGATCTTCCAATAAATTTATGGGGATATGCTTTGGAAGCAGCAACATACTTACTTAATGAAGTTCCCACTAAGTCAGACTTTACAACACCATATGAGATATGGAAAGGACGTAAGCCTAACCTTAAACATATTAAAGTTTGGGATTGTCCAACTTATGTTAAGAGATTGTAGTCACTCAAGATCTGATAAGTGTAGGTTCATTGGGTATACCAAATAGCCAATGGGATATTATTTCTATCACCCTTCTGGCCATAAGGTGTTTGTGGCTAGAGGAGCAACCTTTTTGGGAAGGGAATTTTTTCTTTTAGAAGGTAATTATAGCGAAGAAATAGAACNACGTAAATATAGTGAAGAAATAGAACTTGATG
The DNA here is from genome assembly GCA_000715115.1 of Nicotiana otophora. NCBI lineage: Eukaryota > Viridiplantae > Streptophyta > Magnoliopsida > Solanales > Solanaceae > Nicotiana > Nicotiana otophora. Next base: position 8,893 of record AWOL01S0180143.1, read on the forward strand.
AAGTTCAAGAAACTAATGAATCAACACAAAATCAAGATCATGAGACACAAGTTGAAGAACTTTTATTGGATGTTTTGAAGTTGTCAAGGAAGTTGCCATCTTCAGCGGTTGATGTTCAAGAACTAAATGTAGTTCAAGAACAGGTTAATGAACCAGTTCCAAATCAAATTGAACAACAACCAAATCCAGCACAAGGTGAACAAGTTGTACAAGCACCTTTTAGAAGGTCTACACGAGATTGTCATGTACCAACTAGATTAAATCTAATGGTAAAATATGATGTATCAAATGAGGTTGATCATAATGATGATGACCCTAAGACCTATGAAGAGTCTATACAAAGTTTTGACTATGAGAGATGGAAAAAGGCCATGAAATCCGAAATGGCATCCATGAAGGAAAATCGAGTAGTTGAACCTTCAAAGGATATAAAACCTATAGATTGTAAATGGGGTTTTAAGAAAAGGATTGGAGTAGACGGAAAGGTGGAGACCTACAAAGCCCGTCTCGTTGCGAATTGATATCGTCAGAAAGAAGGAGTCGACTATGATGAGACTTTCTCTCCCGTGGCAATGCTCAAATCAATTCAGATTTTGCTTGATATAGCAGCATACAATGATTATGAAATATGGCAAATGAATGTGAAAACAACTTTCCTTAAAGGCGAGCTAGAAGATGATGTGTACATGACACAACCTAAAGNTTTAACACTGCCCATGCATTTCCGCACCTGCAGTGCCTGGGCTCGCACCTATACATCCACTTTTGCAGAAAAATTGCGCGCCTGCGGACACAACCAGCCTTCCAAATCCTCGCATATGCGGTGCCCTTCTCGCATCTGCGGGCTCGCAGATGCGCATTACCCTTCGCACCTGCGTTCACCCAAGCCAGCCCCAGTTTCTTATCTGCGCCAACCACACCACACCTACGGCATCACACCTACGGCCAAGACCTCGCAGGTGCGATTACACAAGAGGCAGCAGTTCCAGCATTTTCCTTAAGTCCGAATTTGATTTGTTAACCATCCGAAACTCACCAGAGGCCCCCCGGACCTTAACCAAATACACCAACAAGTCCTAAAATATACCATGGACCTACTCGAGGCCTCCAAATACATCAAACACCATCAAAACATCGAATCATACTCCAATTTAAAATCTATGAACTTTGAAACTTCAACTTCCATAACCGATACTGAAACCTATCAAATTACGTCCGATTGACCTTAAATTTTGCACGCAAGTCACATTTCACATTACGGACCTATCCCAATTTTCAGAATCAGAATCCGACCCCTATATCAAAAAGTCAACCCTCGGTCAAACTTCCCAAAAATTCAACTTTTGCCATTTAAAGCCTAATTCCACTACGGACCTCCAAATAACTTTCCTGACACACTCCTAAGTCCAAAATCACCATACGGAGCTACTGGAATCATCAGAATTCAAATTCGAGGTCGTTTACACATAGATCAATATCCGGTCAACTTTTCAAACTTAAGATTTTCATTTAAGAGACTAAGTGTCTCATTTCACTCTAAATTCTCTCCGGACCCGAACTTACTAACCCGATAAATCATCCAACAACTATAAAGCACAAATGGAGCAGTAAATGGGGGAACGGGGCTGAAATTCTCAAAATGACCGGCCGAGTCGTTACATACTAATTCTTCACTGTGGGTATTAGATACTGGCAGTGGTTATAACATCTGCAATATGTTGCAAGGGTTCAAGATAAGTAGGAGGCTAAAGAAAGGAGAAGTTAATCTACAAGTTGGAAATGGTACAAAAGTTGCAGCCATAGTTGTAGGATCAATTTCTTTAATAATGCCTTCGAGCAAAGTTCTTATGCTAGATGATTGTTATTATGTTCCTAAATTTATTTCAAACATAATTGCAACTTCTATGTTGGACAAGCGTGTATATAGGAAATGGTATTTGCTCTATTCATTATGGTAATGATTTATATGTGAATGCCGTTCTCTAACATGATATTTATGTCATACCTAATGTGAATGAAAATTAGATTATGCATATTTCTAGCCTAAAGAGGAAAAAAGATGATCAAGCAAATCATACATACCTTTGGCATTGTAGGCTTGGTCATATTGGAGAGAAAAGAATTAACAAGTTGCACAAGAAAGGGTACCATGACAAGTATGATTTTGAATCATATCCAACTTGTGAATCTTGTCTCAACGAAAAAATGACCAAATCTCCATTTACTAAAAGTGGAGAAAGAGCTTCTGAATTATTGGGACTAATTCATATAGATGTTTGTGGGCCCATGAAAATTCCAGCTAGAGGTGGATATTCTTACTTCGTCACCTTCACTGATGATATGTCAAGATATAGATTTGTGTATCTTATGAAACATAAATTTGAATCTTTTGAAATGTTCAAAAGGTACCGTAGTGATGTTGAGAAACAAACTGGTAAAAGTATTAAAGTACTAAGGTCTGATAGAGGTGGAGAATATCTTAGTAAAAATTTTACTAGGTATCTCAAAGAGAATGGGATTCTCTCACAGTGGACACCTCCAGGAACACCACAACACAATGGTGTATCTGAAAGAAAGAATCAAACCTTATAAGATATGGTTAGATCTATGATGAGGTTTACTGATCTTCCAATAAATTTATGGGGATATGCTTTGGAAGCAGCAACATACTTACTTAATAAAGTTCCCAATAAGTTAGACTTTACAACACCATATGAGATATGGAAAGGACGTAAGCCTAACCTTAAACATATTAAAGTTTGGGATTGTCCAACTTATGTTAAGAGATTGTAGTCACTCAAGATCTGATAAGTGTAGGTTCATTGGGTATACCAAAGAGCCAACGAGATATTATTTCTATCACCCTTTTGACCATAAGGTGTTTGTGGCTAGAGGAGCAACCTTTTTGGGAAGGGAATTTTTTATTTTAGAACGTAAATATAGTGAAGAAATAGAACTTGATGAAGTTCAAGAAACTAATGAATCAACACAAAATCAAGATCATGAGACACAAGTTGAAGAACTTTTATTGGATGTTTTGAAGTTGTCAAGGAAGTTGCCATCTTCAGCGGTTGATGTTCAAGAACTAAATGTAGTTCAAGAATAGGTTAATGAACCAGTTCCAAATCAAATTGAACAACAACCAAATCCAGCACAAGGTGAACAAGTTGTACAAGCACCTTTTAGAAGGTCTACACGAGAGCGTCATGTACCAACTAGATTAAATCTAATGGTAAAATATGATGTATCAAATGAGGTTGATCATAATGATGATGACCCTAAGACCTATGAAGAGTCTATACAAAGTTCTGACTATGAGAGATGGAAAAAGGCCATGGAATCCGAAATGGAATCCATGAAGGAAAATCGAGTAGTTGAACCTTCAAAGGATATAAAACGTATAGGTTGTAAATGGTGTTTTAAGAAAAGGATTGGAGTAGACATAAAGGTGGATACCTACAAAGCCCGTCTCGTTGCGAAGGGATATCGTCATAAAGAAGGAGTCGACTATGACGAGACTTTCTCTCCCGTGGTAATGCTCAAATCAATTCGGATTTTGCTTGATATAGCAGCATACAATGATTATGAAATATGGCAAATAAATGTGAAAAAACCTTTCCTTAAAGTTGAGCTAGAAGAGGATGTGTACATGACACAACCTAAAAGTTTCACATCTCCGTCTGATCATAATAAAATTTGAAAGCTACAGAGATCCATTTATGGATTAAAGCAAGCTTCTCGAAGTTGGAATATTTGTTTTAACAAGACAATTGAAAAGTTCAATTTTGTTAGATGCGAAGAAGAGGCTTGTGTGTATAAAAAGGTTAGTGGGAGCACAATTATATCCTTAATATTGTATGTTGATGATATATTGCTCATAGGGAATGATGTACCAACATTGCAAAGTACCAAGATTTGACTATCTGAACAATTCTCCATGAAAGACTTGGGAGAAACAACTTATATGTTGGGAATAAAGGTCTATAGAGATAGATCAAGGAAGCTGCTTGGGTTTTCCCAATCTTTGTACATTGATACCATCTTAAAGAGGTATAACATAGATAATTCCAAAAGAGGCTATCTACCGATAGGCACTGGAATTACTCTCAGTAGGGAGGATTGTCCTAAAATACCTGAAGAGAGAGAACACATGAGTATGATCCCATACGCTAGTGCAGTGGGAGCTATCATATATACCATGACATGCACACGTCCTGATATGGCTTAGGCACTAGGAGTGACTAGCCGATATCAGGCAAATCCTGGTGAGGAACATTGGAAGATGGTGAAGACCATTCTTAAGTACTTAATAAGGACTAAAGACCAATTCCTCATTTATGGAGATTCTGAGTTGAAACTTGAAGGTAATAATGATGCAAGTTTCTCTTCAGATAGTGACGATAGTAAATTTATTTCTAGTTATGTATTCACCTGAAAATGGTGGTGCAGTGAGTTGGAAAAGTTCCAAACAAGCTACAGTAGCTGATTCAGCGACTGAAGCAGAATATAGCAGCTAGTGAAGCTGCTAAGGAAGTTGTATGGATGAAAAAGTTCTTAACTGAACTTGGTGTGGTTCCTTCAATAGAAGGTGCAGTTCCATTATTGTGTGACAACACTGGAGCCATTGCTGAAGCAAAAGAACCAAGATCGCACCAAAAATTGAAACACATTTTGCGAAGGTATCACTTGATAAGAGAGATCATTGAACGTGGAAACGTTGAGATTCAAAAGGTCGATAGAAAGAAAAATGTTGTAGACCCATTCACTAAAGCTCTTGGCGCAAAGGAGTTTGCAAAGCATAAGTGAAAATTGGAAATAAAGTACAAAAGCAATTGACTCTAGTGCAAGTGGGAGATTGTTAGGGATATAGTAGATATGCCCTAGATCCAATTTC
>AWOL01S0180183.1:2055-12467 GCA_000715115.1 Nicotiana otophora
CTTAGTCGATACCTCAAATCACATCAAACAATGCTAAAACCAAGAATCATACCCTATTCAAGCTTAAGGAACTTAAGAATTTTCAACTTCTACTTTCGATGCCGAAACCTATCAAATCAAGTCCGATTGACCTCACATTTTTCACACAAGCCATAAAATGACATAATGGACCTATTAAAATTTCCACAATCGAATTCTGACCCCGATATCAAAAAGTCAAGTCTGTGGTCAAACTTTGGAACTCTTTAGCCTTTAAATTTCTAGTTTCCGTTAAATAGCGATAATTTGAGCTAGGGACCTCCGAATTAGATTCCGGGAATACACCCATGTCCCAAATCACAATACGAACCTATCGGAGCTATTAAAACACCGATCCAACTCCGTTAGCTCAAACTATTGACCAGAGTCAACTCAGTTGAGTTTTAAAGCTCTATTTCACTTTTTAATCAATTTTTCATATAAACACTTTCCGGAAAATTATTCGGACTGTTTACACAAGTCGAGGAGTGATGATTAGTGCTTTACGAGGTCTTATAACACATAAATGAATGTTTAAATTAAATGTGACATTTCGGGTCATCACATTCTCCACCTATAAACACTTTCCGAAAAAAGTACCTGGGTTGGTAAAAAGGTGTGGATATCTACTATGCATGTCCGACACGAATTCCCAGGTAGAGGCTTCTACCGACTGACCTCTCCATTGCACTAGAACTGATGGATAACTCTTAGACCTCAATTGTCGGACCTACCAGGCTAGAATAGCTATCGGCTCCTCCTCATAAGTCAAATCCTTGTCCAATTGGATTGAGCTAAAATCTAACACACGGGACGAATCACCATGATATTTCCGGAGCATAGAAACATGGAACACCGGATGAACGGCTGATAAAGTAGGTGGTAATGCAAGCCTGTAGGCTACTTCGCCCACCCTTTCAAGAATTTCGAAGGGTCCTATATACCTAGGGCTCAACTTGCCCTTCTTTCTGAACCTCATTACACCTTTCATAGGTGAAACCCGGAGCAATACTCTTTCTCCAACCATGAATGCAATTTGACGAACTTTATGGTCGACAAAAATCTTTTACCTAGACTAAGCTGTGCGAAGTCGATCCTAAATAATTTTGACCTTATCCATGGCATCATGTACAAAATCAGTACCCAACAACCGAGCCTCTCCCGGTTCAAACCAGCCAAATGGTGAACGACATCGTCTTCCGTATAATGCCACATATGGAGCCATCTGAATGCTCAACTAGTAGTTTTTATCATAGGCAAACTCCGCAAGTGGCAGGAATTAATCCCAAGAACCTCCAAAGTCTATAACACAAGCGCGCAGCATATCTTCCAATATCTGTATAGTGCGTGCTGACTGTCCGTCTATCTGTGGATGAAATGTTGTACTCAACTCAACCCACGTGACTAACTCACACTGTACAACCCTCCAGAAGTGCGAAGTGCACTGGTGTACCTCGATCAGAAATGATAGACACGGGCACACTGTGAAGGCGGAGAATCTCGCAGATGTAAATATCCGCTAAACGCTCTGAAGAATAGGTAACTGCTACTGGAATGAAATTTGCTAACTTGGTAAACCTGTCCACAATGACCCATACTGCATCGAACTTTATCTGAGTTCGTGGAAGCCCAACAACAAAATCCATAGTGATACGCTCCCACTTCCACTCAGGAATTTCTAACTTCTGATGTAAACCACCAGGTCTCTGATGCTTGTACTTGACTTGCTAACAATTTAGACACCGAGCTACATATGCAACAATATCCTTCTTCATTCTCCTCCACCAATAATGTTGCCGCAAATCTTCATACATTTTGGCGGTACCCGGATGAATAGAATACCTGGAATTGTGTGCCTCCTTAAAAATTAATTCACAAAACGCATCTACAATAGGCACACAAATACGACCCTACATCCGTAGAACTCTATCTTTCCCCATAGAAACCTATTTAGCACCACCGTGTCGTATCGTTTCCTTAAGGACAAGAAAATGAGGATCATTATACTGTCGCTCTCTAATACGCTTATCTAGAAAAAACCGAGCAACTGTGCAAGCTAGAACCCGACTAGGTTATGAAACATCTAACCTCACAAACGGATTAGCCAATGTCCGATCACCTGCAGCTAACGGTCTCATCAACCGAAATATACGCAAGACTGCCCATACACACAACCTTTCTACTCAAAGAATCGACCACCACATTGGCCTTTCCGGGGTGATACAAAATGGTGATATCATAGTCTTTCAAAAACTCCAACCATCTTCTCTGCCTCAAATTGAGATATTTTTGCCTGAATAGATACTGTAGGTTATGATGATCAGTGAATACCTCACATGAGACATCGTAAAGGTAATGCCTCCCAAATCTTCAGAGCATGGTCAATGACTGCCAATTCTAAGTCATGGACAGGAAAATTCTTCTCGTGAACTGTCAACTGCCACGATGCATATGCAATCACTCTGCCATCTTGCATTAATACTGCACCAAGCCCAACGCGAGATCCATCACAATACACTGTATAAGATCCTTAACATGTGAGTAATACCAACACTAGCGATGTAGTCAAAGAGGTCATGAGCCTATGAAAGCTCAACTCAAACTCGTCTGACCATCTGAATGGGGCACCCTTCTGGGTCAATTTGGTCAGCGGGGATGCTATGGATGAAACCCCTCAACAAACCGGCGATAATAACCTGCCAAACTAGGAAACTCCGCATCTGTATAGTTGAAGTAGGTCTAGGACAATTCTGAACTACCTCAATCTTCTTAGGATCCACTTTTATGCCTTATGCCGAAATAACATGACCCCAAAAGGCAACTAAGTCTAACCAAAATTCACATTTTGAAAATTTGGCATGTAACTGATTATTCTTCTAAGTATGAAGCACAATTCAAAGATGTTTCTCATGCAACTCTCGACTGCTGGAATAAATCAAGATATCATCAATGAATACAACCAGAAAAGAATCTAAATAGGGTTTGAACACCTGGTTCATCAAATCCATAAATGATGTTGGGGCATTTGTCAGCCCAAATGACATCACTAGGAATTCGTAATGTCCATACCAAGTTTTAAAAGCTATATTACGGACATCGGATGCCCTAATCTTTAACTGATGGTAACCTGACCTCAAATCAATCGTTGAAAACACCCTGGCACCCTGAAGCTAATCGAATAAGTCATCAATTCTTGGCAACGGATATTTTTTTTTGATAGTGGCCTTGTTCAGCTGCCGATAATCTATACACATCCGTATAGAGCCATCTTCTTTCTTTACAAATAGTACTTGTGCACCCCAGGGTGAGACACTGGGCCAATGAATCCCTGATCAAGCAAGTCTTATAACTGCTTCTTCTATTCTTTCAACTTCAGTGGGGCCATATGGTATGGTGCAATAGAAATGGGCTGAGTGCCCGGAGCTAAATCAATACAGAAGTCAATATCTCTGTCGGGTGGCATTCCCTGCAGATCTGCAGGAAATACATCTAGAAATTCATGAACAACTGGAACTGAATCCATAGAAGGAACTTCCACGTTGGGATCGCGAATATAAGCCAAATAAGCTAGACACCCTTTCTCGACCATACGCTGAGCTTTCACATAAGAGATAACCTTGCTGGTAGAATAGCCAAGAGTCCCTTTCCACTCTAGTCGAGGTAACCCTAGCATGGCTAAGGTCATCATTTTGGCGTGACAATCCAATATAGCATGATAAGATGACAACTAATCCATACCCAAGATGATATCAAAATCTACAATGTCAAGTAGTAAAAGATCCACGCTAGTCTCAAGACTCCTAATAGTAACCACAGACGAACGATAGACATGATCTACCATAATAGAATCTCCCACCGGTGTGGACACACACAGAAGCACTCAGAGAATCATGAGGTACAACCATATATGAAGCAAAATAGGAGGACACATAGTAATAAGTAGATCCTCGATCAAATAGAACTGAAGCATCTCTATGGGAAACTGGAACCATACCTATGATCACTGCATCGGATGACTCGGCCTCAGGCCTAGCTGGAAAAGCATAAAATTGTGGATGGGCCCCACAACTCTGAACCGCATACTTGGGACGGCCTCTAACTGGCTGACCTCCACCTCTAGCTGTCTGACCACTGTTCCTAGCTGGCTGGGCAGGGTGGCGGAACAGATGGTGCTGAAATCATAGCATGGGAACCCTGCTACTGTGAACTACTCGATGCCCGAGGGTAAAATCTAGCAATATATCTCGGATCACCACAAGTATAACAAGTCTTCAGCTGTTGTAACTGCTAACCCTGGGACTGGCCATATCAACCTGGATAACCACTTTGATGACTCTGGATCAGAGGTTCATCCGTAGGAGCTGGTGGTGCATTATAAGCTAGCTGTTCGGAATGAGACACGTAAGGGTCGTGACCACCTGAAGTACTATGGGATGCTTGGAGCGCTGAATAAAATGGCATGTGAGGATGGCCTCTACCAAAATTACCCTTGCCTCCAGATGAGGCACCATTGAACTCACCGAACTAATGAGGCCTCTTATCAGACCTCTGCCCTCTCTCCTGTGCAAGAGCCATCGCGATCCTCCTAGCAATATTAGCAACCGCCTGAAAGGAAATCTTACTTCTGGTCTCCTTGTTCATCTGAAGCCTGATAGGTTTAGTGAGTCCCTCAATAAACATCCTCACTCTCTCTCCCTCACTAGGTAGTAAAAGCAGAGCATGACGGGATAAATCCATAAAACGGGTCTCGTACTGAGTAACAATCATATTTCTCTACTGTAGACGCTCTAATTGCATGCGGTAATCTTCTCTCAATATGATAGGTAGGAACTTCTCTAGAAATAGCCGTGAGAACTGCTCCCAAGTTAATGTAGGCCATTCAACTGGCCTGTTCAATGTATAATCTCTCCATCACCTCTTGGCAGAACCCATCATCGGAAATACAACAAAATNATAAGTAGATCCTGGATCAAATAGAACTGAAGCATCTCTATGGGAAACTGGAACCATACCTATGATCACTGCATCGGATGACTCGGCCTCAGGCCTAGCTGGAAAAGCATAAAATTGTGGATGGGCCCCACAACTCTGAACCGCATACTTGGGACGGCCTCTAACTGGCTGACCTCCACCTCTAGCTGTCTGACCACTGTTCCTAGCTGGCTGGGCAGGGTGGCGGAACAGATGGTGCTGAAATCATAGCATGGGAACCCTGCTACTGTGAACTACTCGATGCCCGAGGGTAAAATCTAGCAATATATCTCGGATCACCACAAGTATAACAAGTCTTCAGCTGTTGTAACTGCTAACCCTGGGACTGGCCATATCAACCTGGATAACCACTTTGATGACTCTGGATCAGAGGTTCATCCGTAGGAGCTGGTGGTGCACTATAAGCTAGCTGTTCGGAATGAGACACGTAAGGGTCGTGACCACCTGAAGTACTATGGGATGCTTGGAGCGCTGAATAAAATGGCATGTGAGGATGGCCTCTACCAAAATTACCCTTGCCTCCAGATGAGGCACCATTGAACTCACCGAACTAATGAGGCCTCTTATCAGACCTCTGCCCTCTCTCCTGTGCAAGAGCCATCGCGATCCTCCTAGCAATATTAGCAACCGCCTGAAAGGAAATCTTACTTCTGGTCTCCTTGTTCATCTGAAGCCTGATAGGTTTAGTGAGTCCCTCAATAAACATCCTCACTCTCTCTCCCTCACTAGGTAGTAAAAGCAGAGCATGACGGGATAAATCCATAAAACGGGTCTCGTACTGAGTAACAATCATATTTCTCTACTGTAGACGCTCTAATTGCATGCGGTAATCTTCTCTCAATGTGATAGGTAGGAACTTCTCTAGAAATAGCCGTGAGAACTGCTCCCAAGTTAATGTAGGCCATTCAACTAGCCTGTTCAATGTATAATCTCTCCATCACCTCTTGGCAGAACCCGTCATCGGAAATACAACAAAATCGACTCCATTGGTCTCAACAATACCCATGCTCCGCAATACCTCATGGCAACGGTCAAGATAATCCTGTGGGTCCTCAAAAGTTTTACTACTAAAGGGAACTGGAAAGAGCTTAGTAAACTTATCCAGTCTCAATAAGGCCTCAAATGACATGGCAGAGCTTAGTAAACTCGTAGGGCTATTGGAGCGTGATACTGGGGAGCCATCTGCTCCGGAGCGGGAGTAGTGGGAGTTTGTGCTCCTCCCCAACTTGTGAGATGGCTTGTTCCACTGGAAATGTACCATTCTTGGCCACACCCTCCATAAGGCTCACCAAACGGACTAGAGCGTCCTAAAGTACTGGAGTAGCTATGAATCCATCCGGGACCTGGACTGGTATAACAGGTACGGTCTGAGCTGGAACCTCTACTTCCCAATCCACCTGAGGTTCTACAACAGGTGTTGCCGCTCGAGCTCTAGACTGAGCTCTACCTCTGCCTCTGCATCGACCTCTAGTGCGACCTCGGCCTCGACCTCTACCCCTGGTCATAGTTTTCGTCGGGGGCTCTGGCCCTTATCCGTCGGTAGATGTATTACGCGTCCTCACCATTTGCTAGAGAATAAGAATAGAATGATTCAATCATCAACGACAGAATAAAATCGTACGACAGAATAAGAAAGAAGTGATATTGTTCCTAAACTTCATAGCCTCTGAGAGATAAGTACAGACGTCTCCGTACCGATCCTTCAGACTCTACTAAGCTTGGACGTGACTTGTGAGACCTATGTAACCTAGTGCTCTGATACCAACTTCTCACGACCCAAAGTTTCCACCTTCAAGACCATGATGGTGCCTAATATTTCACTTGATAGGCAAGCCAACGTTAAAAGAATCTTAACCATTTTTAAGAAAATTAAATTAAATAGAAGTCAATTACTGAAATAAAGTGCGGAAGACCATAACTACTGAATCATCACAATACATCCCCGAATCTATTGTCACAAGTGCACGAGCTAATAGAATGATACAAATAAAGGTTTGAATAAAATTCAAGCTGTTTAAAAGATAATTCACAACTAAAATAAGATAGAAGGGGACTTCAGAACTGCGAACATTGTGCAGTTATACCTCAAGTCTCCTCTAAGTAGTTGAATCCGAGCACGTCTATGGTACGTCGCTAGGACCAACTCCAAACTCTGCACAAGAAATGCAGAGTGTAGTATGAGTACAACCGACCTCATGTACTCCATAAGTGTCGAGCCTAACCTCGACGAAGTAGTGAAGAGGCTATGGCAAAACACGTACGTAAACAACATGTACAAGTACATACAAATACGAAGCAACAATAATACAATAAATAACAATTTGTAAATTGGGAGAGACATGCGAAGGGGAATGATATAATAATTTCAGCAGGAGAAGTATCACTAGCAGCCAATTAATTCATCAATAATAAAATGAGCAACTAATAATATGAAAATGGCACGGCACCACCCTTCATGCTTTACTCACATTCCACCCATAAACTTATAAATAAATAATAATAATTGGCACGACATCACCCTTTGTGCGTTAATTCTCTTTTGGCACGGTATCACCCTTCGTGCTTTTACACTGTCTGAAAATGGCGCGACATCACCCTTTGTGCGTTAACTCTCTTTTGGCAAGGTATCACCCTTCGTGCTTTTACACTGTCTGAAAATGGCACGACATCACCCTTCGTGTTTCTACACTCAAAAATGACACGGCAACACCCTTTGTGCTTTTACACTCTTTCTGACCATGATAATGTTAGTATAAATAATAAAAATGGCACGGCATCACCCTTCGTGCTTTTGCACTCTTTCTCACCATATTCAACAATAATTAAATCAATAAAGATTTCATGAATAATGATCAAGTAGCCAATGATAAACTTAAGCAGGAATATCTTAATTAAATAAGCAATTATTCAAAATGAAATAAATTCCTCTCACATGCTTTGACTCAACCACAACACACAAGTACGTGTCGCCTCACATATACGTTGTACCCGCACATTAAATCACGTAGCAAATAGACAAATACATCCTACTCCCTCAAGTCAAGGTTAACCATGACACTTACCTCGTATTGCAAACAAATTCAAGATTCCAATAAACCTCTGCCTTGCGAATTAGTGTGTGAAATCCTCAAATCTAGTCTTAAACAATTCAATATACTCAATACAAATCGTAGGAATTAATTCCATATGAATTTACTAATTTTCCGGATTAAAATCCGAAATTCATCTCAACACTCAATAGTGGGGCTTACGTCTCGAATCTCAAAATAACTTACGCAATTCGAACACCCGTTCCGAGACGAGTCCGAGCATATAAAAATTATCAAATTCTGATGTCAAGTGGACCTTCAAATCTTAATTTTTTTGTTTTTTCGAAAGTTTTACAAAAATTCAAATTTCTTCCATCTCAATCCGAAATAAATGATGAATATAGACATGGATTTATGAGATATAATCAGCTTTGGTTATAGAACACTCACCCAATTCTAGTTTCCATTAAATAATGATAATTTGAGCTAGGGACCTCCGAATTCGATTCCGGGCGTACACCCATGTCCCAAATCACGATACGGACCTACCGGAGCTATTAAAACACTGATCTGACTCCAGTTTCTCAAAATGTTGAACAAAGTCAAGTTATTTGAGTTTTAAAGCTTTATTTCACATTTTAATCAATTTTTCATATAAAAATTTTCCGAAAAATTATTCGGACTGCGCACACAAGTCAAGGAGTGATGAATAGTGCTTTTCGAGATCTTATAACATAGAAATAAATGTTTAAATTAAAGATGACATTTTGGGTCATCACACTTCCCTTCAAAGAAAATCAGTTAAAACATTATATTTTCCTTTCAAGTGCCAGACTTGAAACTTGTATGGACAAAACCATTCAGCCCATCCGAGAATTTACAGATTCGGAATGACCTCTGGATTCAACTGGAGCATCCTCGAAAAAGCCTTCATAACCATTTGTATAAGAAATTGTTAGTGAATTAGAAGAAAATTGAACATTTTCTTCCTCAAATAAAATTGCGCTCCAATATTCATTACTGGCATCTGTCTGCAATATTTTATTTCCATACGAGGAAATGTGCAAAGATTCTGACACTTTGAGACATCTCTTTTATTTTTTCTCACTGCATCGTTTTGATCCTTGCCCCATGGCTGGGCATTTTGCTTCTTCTGTGAGAGGAGAAATATATGTATAAAAATAGGAATAAAATCTCTCACAAACATGAGATGTTCTTTAGAAATATGAGGACATGAGGTATGTTCTCCATGGGAATAATTCATGCCCAAAAAATCAATCTCTTGTTTTGCAAAAACCATTTTTTTTGCTGAAAGGTTGATGCCAGTTTTTCGCATTATAGATGCAAAATAATTGAGCAAATTTATATGATCCTCCCAAGTATCACTGAATGGTAAAATATCATCAATTTAAATAAGTGATGTGTTAAGGATGGACTGAGATATGTTCATCATGGACTTTTGAAATAAAGATGGAGCAGTTTTTAAACTGAAAGGCACGACTTTCCACTGAAAATGGTGCTCGCGAATACAAAAACCAATTTTTTTCTATCATCCGGGTGGATTCCCAATTACCAAAAGCCTGATTTGAGATCAAACATAGAATAATAATTTTTTTAGACAAGTTCGGATAAAAGGGCGAGCTTATTAGGGATGGAAAACTAGTCATCCAAAAAAAAATGATTGAGTGGTTGGTAATTGATTGCCAATCTCAATTTACCTCATGTTTGATCTGCTTTTTTGTTAACATAAAATGCTTAGCAATCCCATTGTGAATTTGATGGCACAATGAGATCAAAATCCACTAGCTCCCGACACTCCTTTTTTGCAAGCTGAAGGTGGTCTGTATTCATACCAGAGTACTTGCCAGTGTAGGATTGATATTATCATTTTTCTTCAAAAAGGTAGCTTAATGAAGAACTCTTCGTTTTTCATAATGATTGTCACATTCTGTTAATAATTCAATGTGAGATTCTACACATGAGTGNTTTTGCAAAAACCATTTTTTTTGCTGAAAGGTTGATGCCAGTTTTTCGCATTATAGATGCAAAATAATTGAGCAAATTTATATGATCCTCCCAAGTATCACTGAATGGTAAAATATCATCAATTTAAATAAGTGATGTGTTAAGGATGGACTGAGATATGTTCATCATGGACTTTTGAAATAAAGATGGAGCAGTTTTTAAACTGAAAGGCACGACTTTCCACTGAAAATGGTGCTCGCGAATACAAAAACCAATTTTTTTCTATCATCCGGGTGGATTCCCAATTACCAAAAGCCTGATTTGAGATCAAACATAGAATAATAATTTTTTTAGACAAGTTCGGATAAAAGGGCGAGCTTATTAGGGATGGAAAACTAGTCATCCAAA
>AWOL01S0180193.1:0-19967 GCA_000715115.1 Nicotiana otophora
GATGAAAGGTACCAATAAACATCCGCACTTGTTTTTAGTTTATTCATGAATTAGCATAGGAGTTTGCAGCTACAAAAGCTATATATATATATATGGATCAAAGAAATGCTTGATTAAAATTTCGAAGGGAATACAACTCTGTAAAGAAAGGAAAAACTCAAAAATAAAAATAAAAAAACTAAAGGGAACATTTTTTTGGGTAAAGAAAATCATCCAACCAGCAGTGGTTTGGAGAATTTAGTTTAAAATGGGACAAGAATGCTATACTCTTGGCTTCAAAGCCTTAAGCTTAGATCTAAGTCATTATTATCACCATTAACGAACTGATTCGCATTAGATCTATCTGTAATAGGAAAATCTAACTCATTAATGTATGGCCTTGTGTCACGACCCAAAATCTCACCTGTCATGACGGCGCCTATCTCAATTCTAGGCAAGCCAAAAATCCCAATAAACCACCATTTCTTTTAAATTTGAAAACAAAATAATTAAATTCAGCGGAAGAAATCTCACAATTTCAAATATAACACTCCCAAAACCCAGTGTCACTCAGTACATGATCATCTAATATGAATACAATGTCTAACTGATAAAAACCACCGTCTGAAAGTATAAAACAGTACAATAACTTAAGGAAAGAGAGATAAGGTCAGCGGACGCCAAGCAGCTACCTTGATAGTCTCCAACTGATAGTACTCTAAAATCTAACAGTCTCCGTGTCTGAAAGAACCTGAATCTGCACACGAGGTGCAGAGTGTAGTATAAGTACAACTAACTCAATAAATAACAAGACTAACCCCTAGGCTGAAAGTAATGATGAGCTCCGCAGGTACAGTCCAATATAAATAATGGTACAAAAATATAGGCATGATTTCAAGTTTAACGGTTAAACTCAGTACAAGTGAAATAGATCAATACTGCATGCTATGAGGAATATGACATCTCAGTGGAAAGACCTCATGTAATACTGGTCAAAAATCATTCGGTCACTCGGTTCTGTTTGTGGCCAATCCGGCCCAGGGTGTTCCAACCCGTGTATGAATACATATCGACTGACAGTCAGTCACCCAATACCGTATAAGGCCAATCCAATCCTGGGATAATTTATCCCCAAATATAAATGATATAGACAAGATCCATGTCCAGATAAACTTGTTATAATACAAATTAGTAAGGCAAGTCCATGCCTTGGAAAAACAAATCCATCCCAAATATATATAAGCAGTAAGTAAGGCAAGTCCACGCCCTGGGAAGTCCATCCCGAATATGTATGATCATCTACGTTCACTGGGGGTGTGTACAGACTCCGGAGAGTGTGATGACCTAAAATATCATCTTTAAATTTAATTATTAATTCTGTATTCTAAGACCTCAAAAAGCACTATTTATCATTCATCGATTTGCGTGCACAATCCGTAAAATTTTTCGAAAAGTTTTTATGTGAAAAATAGATTAAAATGTGAATTAGAGCTTTAAAACTCAACTGAGTTGACTTTGGTCAACATTTTGAGCAAACGGACTTGGATCAGTATTTTGACAGTTTCGGTAGGTCCGTATCATAATATGGGACTTGGGCGTATGCCCGGAATCAACTTCCGAGGTCCCTAACCCGAGATATGGAATTTTTATGAAAAATTAAAAGTTTAAGTTCAAATATTGACCGGATGTTGAATTATGTGCAAACGACTCCGGAATAGAATTTTGATGATTCTAACAGCTCCGTATGGTGATTTTGGACTTACGAGCATGATCAGAATTATTTTTGGAAGTCCATAGTGTAATTAGGCTTGAAATAGCTAAAATAGGAATTCAAGTTTGGAAGTTTGACCGGGGAGTTGACTTTTTGATATTGGGGTCGGAATCCAGTTCTGAAAGTTTTTACGGCTCCGTTATGTAGAAGTTGAAAATTCTTGAGTTTCATTAAGCTTGAATTGGGGTGTGATTTGTGTTTTTAGCGTTGATTGATTTGATTTGAGGTTTCAAATAAGCTCGTATGATGTTTTATGACTTGTTGGTGTTTGGGGTTGAGGTCCCAAGGGCCTCGGGTGAGTTTTGGATGGTTAACGGATCATAAGTGGGACTTAGCTACTGTAATTTTTCTGCTGGAAATACTGTCAAAATCGGGTTGCCTATCAAAATCGGGCTGTATGTCAAAATCGGGTTGCCTGTCAAAATCGGGCTCCCTGTCAAAATCGGGCTCCCTGTCCAAATCGAACTCCCTGTCAAAATCGGACTCCCTGTCAAAATTTGGGCTCCTTGTTAAAATCGGGCTCCGTGACAAATCGGGCTCCCTGATAGATATGTAAGTTATAAAAACAGGGGACTTCGTACCATTTGCCATTTTTGACGAATTGGAGCTTGAGGAGAGGCGATTTTGATATATTTTCAAGGAAAAATGTTGGGGTAAGTAATTCTAATTCAGATTTAGTCAATATACACAAATATATCATTGTTTTCACCATTTAATTAGTGTTTTTAGATAGAAATTTAAGAAACTTTTAGAAATCCCATAGAAACGAATTTTTGAGATTTCGGTGTCGATCCGGAGTCGGATTTGAGTGAAACTAGTATGGATGGACTTGTAATTGAATGAGTTGTCATTTTTGTGAGTTTTGCCGGATTTTAAGACATGGACTTTTGAGCTAATTTCGGATTTTATTGAAAAATGTAGTATGTTCTTATGAAATTGATTCCTATAATTTTTGTTAACGACATCGAATTAATTATGAGTAGATACGAGTCGATCGAAGTCGAAAATCGAGAAAAAAACATAATACTTGGTTAAATTGGAGCAAGTCGAGGTAAGTGACTTGTCTAACCTTGTGTGGGAAACATTTCCCCTAGGATTGGTATTGATGTGATTATTGAAATGTGTTGAAAGTCGGGTACAAGAGGCGACGAGTGTGTACACGGGCTAAATATGAAAGATTATATTTTTAAATTGTGTAGATCACTTTTGCGCATTTATTAAATTATTTTATCTTGTTATATTCTTCATCATTGATCTGAAATATATACCTTAAATTTGTTTGACCTTTTCCTGCTAATTGTTTTACCTGTTTAGTTGAAAATTAGTTTCTTTTATTTTGTGCATTATTTGAAGGTTGATTTTCTTTAAATTAAATATTATTAATATGAAGTATTTGACATTTTTAAATTTGATATTGAAGCAACGTATTAAAGATTTTGAAATATTATTTTTCTGAATTATTTATTTCTAAATATTTTTGTAAGATTTTCGTACTCATTGTGATAGAGTCATGAGCTCTTTATTGTGGAAAAATATTATTGATAATTTATTTTGGCATGAGCCGTGAGCTCTTTATTGTGAAAAAATATTGTTGTTGAATTATTTTGGAAAGTTAAATTATTTGAGCACTTGAGGTGCAAATTGTGATATATTGTGATATTGATACGCATGCGGTGGTATAAGTTCTGGGTATTGAAACGCATGCGGTGAGATAAGGGTGGCTTGATATGCGTGGCTAGTAGGGGAAATTACTAGAAGTCATGCGGTGTGAAAAGGATAGCTAAAACGCGGGATGCTATTTCAGGAAAAAATATTTCTTTCGATTAAATATTGAAGGCTCCCGCGGTGAGATAAGGAAATGAGATATTGTGAATTTATTTCTGATTTGGGACTATGAGGTGGTACCTCGGGAGTTCCCTTGTTGATATTGATTTATGGTCGCAGTTGCCTTTGATTATTTGTTGTGAGTTTCTTGAAGTTGAAAGAAAATTTTGTTTTGTTTTCACTAGATATTAATTGCCATTATTCGGTGTAATTAAATATGACATACTACTTGATTCATTTTCATTGTTATTTTATCTTATTATATTGTTTAAACATTTTACCATGTCATTATTTATTCTCCGGTAGGGCCTGACCTGACCTCGTCACTACTCTACCGAGGTTAGGCTTGACACTTACTGGGTACCGCTGTGGTGTACTCATGCTACGCTTCTGCACATCTTTTTGTGCAAATTCAGGTACATCTTTTCAGACAAGGCATCAGTAAACTAACTGTACGAGGAGACTTCGAGGTATATCTTCCAGCGTCCGCAGACTTTGGAGTCCCCTTCTATCTTACTATGTTGTCTCCCTTATTTGTTTTAGACTCTGATATATTGAGACATGGAGAATAAATTCTTAGAAGTCTGTGACTTATTTCTACCGGGTTTTGGGAGTTAAAATTATTTGAATTGTAGTTTATTTATTTTAGATATTTATTATTATTCCGCATTGATAAGCTTACCTAGTCTTAGAGACTAGGTGACATCACGACATTCTACGGAGGGAATTTGGGGTCGTGACAGTTGCGCATTTATTAAATTATTTTATCTTGTTATATTTTTCATCATTTATCTGAGATATATACTTTAAATTTGTTTGACTTTTTCGTGTTGATTGTTTTACCTATTTAGTTGAAAATAGTAAAGCCAATAAGGCCCACGAATATAACTGAGTGTGAAATGTATATTTTTGAACAATTAAGTTAACAGAAACACGACCCCATGGGTCCTAAAATATTGGCACCTAGCCTAAACATGATCTTTAATAGGAACCTCAGTTAAATGTCTCTAACACGTGGAGAATGTTCAGATAATAACATGATTCATTAATCTTCCAACTGCACAGAATGTATCCAAGACATAATTTATATGGTGCACGTCCACAAGCTCGTCACCTATCGCGTGTGTCACCTCCAAAATGTGAAAGTATATATTTTTAAATTGTTCTAAATCACTGTTGTGCATTTATTAAATTATTTTATCTTGTTATATTCTTTATTTTCGTGCACATTGTGATAGAGCCTTGAGCTCTTTATTGTGGAAAAATATTGTCGTTGAATTATTTTGGCAAGTTAAATTATTTGAGCACTTGAGGTACGAATTGTGATATATTATGATATTGATACGCATGCGATGGTATAAGGTCTGGGTATTGAAACGCATGCGGTGAGATAAGGATGGCTTGATACGCGCGGCTAGTAGGGGGGACTACTAGAAGTCATGCGGTGTGATAAGGATGGCTAAAACGCGGGATACTATTTCGGAAAAAAAATATTTTCTTTCAAATAAATTGTGAAGGCTCTCGCGGTGAGATAATGAAATGATATATTGTGAATTTATTTATGATTTGGGACTATAAGGCGGTACCTCGGGAGTGCCCTTGTTGATATTGATTTATGGTCGCAGTTGCCTTTGATTGTTTGTTGTGATTTTCTTGAAGTTGACGGAAATTTTATTTTGATTCTACGAGATATTAGTTGTCATTATGTGTTATAATTAAATGTGACATACTACTTGATTCATTTCCATTGTCATTTTATCTTATTATATTATTTAAACATTTTACCATGTCATTATTTATTCTCTAGTAGGGCCTGACCTGACCACGTCACTACTCTACCGAGGTTAGGCTTGGCACTTACTGGGTACCGATGTGGTGTACTCATACTACGCTTCTGCACATCATTTTGTGCAGATCCAGGTACATCTTATCAGACAAGGCATCAGTAAACTAGCTGTACGAGGAGACTTTGAGGTATATCTACCAGCGTCCGCAAACTCCGGAGTCCCCTTCTATCTTACTATGTTGNAAGGCATCAGTAAACTAACTGTACGAGGAGACTTCGAGGTATATATGCCAGCGTCCGCAGACTCTGGAGTCCCCTTCTATCTTACTATGTTGTCTCCCTTATTTGTTTTAGACTCTGATTTATAGAGACATGGAGAATAAATTCTTAGAAACTTGTGACTTATTTCTACCAAGTTTTGGGAGTTAAAATTGTTTGAATTGTAGTTTATTTATTTCAAATATTTGTTATTATTCTGTATTGATAGGTTTACCTAGTCTTAGAGACTAGGTTCCATCACGACATCCTACGGAGGGAATTTGGGACCGTGATAGTTGCGCATTTATTAAATTAGTTTATCTTGTTATATTTTTCATCATTGATCTGAGATATATACTTTAAATTTGTTTGACTTTTTCCTGTTGATTGTTTTACCAGTTTAGTTGAAACTTGGTTTCTTTTATTCTGTGCATTATTTGAAGGTTGATTTTCTTTAAATTAAATATTATTAATATGAAGTATTTGACATTTTTAAACTAGATATTTAAGTAACGTATTAAATATTTTGAAATATTATTTTTCTGAATTATTTATTCTTGAATATCTTTGTAAGATTTTCGTACTCATTGTGATGGAGCCGTGAGATCTTTATTGTGGAAAACTATTATTGATGATTTATTGTGGCATGAGCCGTGAGCTCTTTATTGTGAAAAATAATTGTTGTTGAATTATTTTGGCAAGTTAAATTATTTGAGCACTTGAGGTGCAAATTGTGATATTGATACGTTTGCGGTGGTATAAGGCCAGGGTATTGAAACGCATGCGGTGAGATAAGCATGGCTTGATACGCGTGGCTAGTAGGGGGAATTACTAGAAGTCTTGCGGTGTGATAAGGATGGCTAAAACGCGAGATGCTATTTCGGAAAAAAAAATTTCTTCCAAATAAATTGTGAATGCTCCCGCGGTGAGATAAGGAAATGCGATATTGTGAATTTATTTATGATTTGGGACTACGAGGCGGTACCTCGTGAGTGCCTTTGTTGATATTGATTTATGGCCGCAGTTGCTTTTGATTATTTGTTGTAATTTTCTTGAAGTTGAAAGGAAATTTGGTTTTGTTTCCACGAGATATTAATTGTCATTATTTGGTATAATTAGATATGACATATTATTTGATTCGTTTTCATTGTCATTTTATCTTATTATATTGTTTAAACATTTTACCATGTCATTATTTATTCTCCAGTAGGGCCTGACCTGACCTCGTCACTATTCTACCGAGGTTAGGCTTGGCACTTACTAGGTACCGCTGTGGTGTAATCATACTACGCTTCTGCACATCTTTTTGTGCAGATCCAGGTACATCTTATCAGACATGGCATGAGTAAACTAGCTGTACGAGGAGAATTCGAGGTATATCTGCCAGCGTCCGCAGACTCTGGAGTCCCCTTCTATCTTACTATGTTGTCTCCTTTATTTGTTTTAGACTTTGATGTATAGAGACATGGAGAATAAATTCCTAGAAGCTTGTGACTTATTTCTACCAGGTTTTGGGAGTTGAAATTGTTTGAATTGTAGTTTATTTATTTCAGATATTTATATTATTCTGCATTGATAGGCTTACCTAGTCTTAGAGACTAGGTGCCATCACGACATCCTACAGAGGGAATTTGGGATCGTGACAGTTGCACAGTTATTAAATTATTTTATCTTGTTATATTCTTCATCATTGATCTGAGATATATACTTTATATTTGTTTGACTTTTTCCTGTTGATTGTTTTACCTTTTTAGTTGAAACTTGGTTCCTTTTATTCTGTGCATTATTTGAAGGTTGATTTTCTTTAAATTAAATATTATTAATATGAAGTATTTGACATTTTTAAAATTGATATTGAAGCAGCGTATTAAATATTTTGAAATTTTATTTTCCTGAATTATTTATTCCTGAATATTTTTGTAAGGTTTTCGTACTCATTGTGATGGGGCCGTGAGCTCTTTATTGTGAAACAATATTATTGATAATTTATTTTGGCATGAGCCGTGAGCTCTTTCTTGTGAAAAGATATTGTTGTTGAATTATTTTGGCAAGTTAAATTATTTGAGCACTTGAGGTGCAAATTGTGATATTGATACACATGCGATGGTATAAGGTCTGGGTATTGAAACGCATGTGGTGAGATAAGTGTGGCTTGATACGGGTGGCTAATAAGGGGAACTACTAGAAGTCATGCGGTGTGATAAGGATGGCTAAAATGTGGTATGCTATTTTGCGAAAAATGTTTTCTTTCAAATAAATTGTGAAAGCTCCCGCGGTGAGATATTGTAAATTTATTTATGATTTGAGACTACGAGGCGGTACCTCGGGTGTGCCCTTGTTGATAATAGATTTATGGCCGCAGTTGCTTTTGATTATTTGTTGTGATTTTCTTGAAGTTGAAAGAAATTTTTTGTTTTGTTTCCACGAGATATTAATTGTCCTTATTTGGTATAATTAAATGTGACATACTACTTGATTTGTGTCCATTGTCATTGTATCCTATTATATTGTTTAAATATTTTACCATGTCATTATTTGTTCTCCAGTAGGGCTTGACCTGACCTCATCACTACTCTATCGAGGTTAGGCTTGGCACTTACTGGGTACCGCTGTGGTGTACTCATACTACGCTTATGCACATCTTTTTGTGTAGATCCAAGTACACCTTATTAGACTAGGCATCAATAAACAAGTTGTACGAGGAGACTTCGAGGTATATCAGCCAGCGACCGTAGGCCTGCTGCAGGCGGGCCGCCCCGATCCCATAAATATCCTCACAATGGACGAATATGACCGAGTGTGAAATGTATATTTTTGAACAATTAATTCAACAGCAAAACAACTCCATGGGTCCCAAAATATTGGCACGTAGCCTAAACATGATCTTTAATAGGAGCCTCAACTCAATTTCTCGAACACGTGGAGAATGTTCAAATAATAACATGATTCATTAATCTTACAACTGCACAAGATTTATTTAAGACATAATTTATATGGTGCACGTCCACATGCTCGCCGCCTATCGTTTGTGTCACTTCCAAACAATTTATATCATACCCAATTCGGGGATTCATACCCTCAAAACTAAGTTTAGAAGTGTTACTTACCTCAACCCGTGTAATTCTTTATTCCACTATGCCCTTGCTACGAGAATTGGTCTCCGAAAGCCTCGAATCTTGATGGAGCTCTTTAGTGCTACTAAAACCACCCACTACTCTTACAACATCATTCTACATCAACATAATTTAATTGGACCGATATTAGTAAATTTTCCGGGTTTCTAGTCGTTTTGGCATTTTATCAAACACCTAGAGTGCATAACATTCAACTACCTCTAGTAATGGTGTTTCTTCATCCAACAATCCCTTCTTCCTACCAATAGGAGATACTAAACCATCCTTTGTCTATAAATCGCCCTGTTTAGCACCATTGCAATCATCAATGAACTCACATCTCCCCAATTGTTACTAATTAATTCATTATAAAATTCTTTACAACACCCAATAATCTAGTTGAAGTATTTATGGCTTCCAAGCACCATCCTATAAGTGCTAATGCTTATTTCTTGCTCATATATTTACTAACAATCCATGATTATAGGTTTAAGAGTGAAAGATTACCTCTTGAAGACCAAATCTTGGAAGTCAACTTTTGAGGTGTTCTTGAGATTTTGAAGAAATCCTATGAAATCCAATACAAAATCTTGTTGTAACTAGTGATTGAGAAGTGAAATCATCATAAAAACACTCTTAAAAACTCACCTTAAGTGTGTATTGGAAGACTTGGTCGGATGGGTGATGGAGAGAAAAGCCGTAGTCTTGAAATCCATTTATTCTTCTCTCTCACCGCTCATGTATTAATAGGCCCAGGTATAATATTTTTCCACTGGTGCTATCCCTGTGCTATAAGTGTTTAGCTCACTGGTTTGCTAAAATTCCACTGGTGCTACCCCTGTGCTATAAAGCTTTAGCTCACCGGTTTGGTAAAATTTTCAGCTTCCCTCCTGTGCTATAACTGTGCTATGGGGAGATAGTTCACTGTATTTATTTTAGTTTTATTGCTTTAAAATTACCATCCAAGGGAGAAAGTTCTGCAACCTTTGTACTAATTGATATAACTCGGCACCACAAAACCTTAATTTTCTTAGCAAGAATTCTCCGGGGTCGTTACACATAATTCAACATCCGGTCAACCTTTTCAATTTAAGTTCTAAACCTTGTAACTAAGTGTTCCAAATCATTCCAAAACTTCACTGGACCCAAACTAATCACCCCCGACAAGTTACATAATAACTGTAAAGCATAAATTGAGCAGTAAATGGGGGAACAGAGTTGTAATATTCAAAACGACTGGTCGGGTTGTTACATTCTCCCCCACTTAAACATGCATTCGTCCTCGAACGTGCTAAGTGTTGTTTCCAAGCCATCACATAACTATTCCATCTTACCATGCACATACCCGGAGGTGATCCCACGCCACCCTATTCCATATAGGCCTGACAATACCACGTAATCGAAGATCATTACTTCAACCTTAGCCCATAAACCTTGTAGTTCAATTTCCAACATTCATAATTTCTTACAAGACATGAGTCTCACATCTACACACTTGTATGAGTCTTAACAAGCTGTATCCAGCCATAACCATAATCCCGAATATAATCACATAACATACTACACAACTCGCATACTCGTAGCACTATTTCTGATCACAGTAACTACTCAAAACCAACCAAATACTAGTATAAAACCCTGCATTCAACAGAACCTCATTCCAAAACCTTCGTGCACTGCCAATGATAAAAGAAACAATAAAAAAAACTCATAACCACTCATGAGATAAACTAGCCATGGAGCGCTCTCGCCCCAACCAGGACCATAATCCTCTCCTAAGCCGACTTTCAATATTATCCACCCGAATATACCATAATCAAGCCTGATAGTACCCATTCTAGGTTCAATAACCTTATATTATTAAATACAACTATCCCACAGATCGCCACATCAATATAACACAGGCCACAACTGCACAATCCGTGCACACAAATATGGAAAATGTCTCATAGAAGAGAACTGTATTGTGAGTTCAACAAGCACCACCACAACTGCAATGCTATAAGCTCGTTATATATAGTAGAACCAAGACACACAAATTTAATAACAGTAACCAGCTCTTCTAGAGCTCATATTAACATCACTCGCACGGACAACTCACGTGCTATACTATCAATATCTGGACCCGCATGGACAACTCACGTGCCAATAATATCAGTATATGGATCCGCACGGACAACTCACGTGCCAATAACATAATCCGCCTGGCATGGTCACATGCCTCAAGTCCAAGAATATCATAGAGGAGCAATCAAATAAGTACACATATATATGATAAATGAAATAAGATTCACATGCTCCTGGACTGGTATAAATAACACGCCATAGCGTAAGCATGTGCAAAGTCTACTGCACCCTTCAAATTGGCAAGTTAACGCAAAAATAGTAACTACCCCATTTATTCAGGGGAATTAGCCTCTTTGTAAGCTCAAATATAGCCCAGATAGTTTTCAACAAAGGTACGAACACGAAAAACGTTATAACTTTACGCTTAATAGTCAACTCTGGGCATATCATAGCCTAAGCATTCTTTTGAGTATGAGTACTTGTTCCGATGCCCGCACATTGGCTCAAACCTCACATATATACACACTTATAGCGCGTAGCTATCACAATAATTAACTCAACTAGTGCCTCCACTGAGTTAAAATAAAATACTCACCTCAAATCGGCCGCAACCCGAAACAATATACTTTTGAGAACTCTCAGTCCCTAAATTCATCAAACACATGAATCATCGTAACTGATCCCAACTCCAGCACTAGAATGACTAACACATCTTCCATTCACGATCTTCCCACGAGGAATACTTTCATAATTCTTTCGTGCCACATAAAAATAATTTGAATATTAGCAGTCTATCAACCAGGTGAGTACCGCAATACCATTGACATCCGTAAATCAAAACACAATGCGCATTTTGAAATGCGCACCCTTCTTAGAGATTATCAAGCAGTTATAACATTCATCTAAATATCTAAAGCTGACCATTCTGTCCAAAATTCGTGATCTTCCTTTCAAGAATGAACTGCCACCTTGTACATGTAAATCTAAATCCCGCACAACACACCACATCTATTATGCCATCATGTGACAAGCACAAGAATCCCATTATCAACCCTGAGTCACTAGCAAACTACATAGACAGTTAGTTAGAAACCTTCTTCTTGCTTCCTTCCAGGAGGAAATCACAATACACAATACGTTTCCCACACCAGTAGAAAATATCTAGTTCAAACTATGGTAGAAACCATCCAGAACACTTTGAAATCTATCTGCACATAATCGAACTATTAGAACTACATTTTTCTAACTCGACCAAACCACGTAGGTCACCAAAACCTAAGCATATTGCCACCAAAATATCCGTAGAGTCTCACCACATCATAATTACCCCTGTAAATACCACAACCGAAACACCCACTATGAAAATACCTTATTGGAGTCTAAGGCCATTTCATTCAGCTTCCTGATATCAAAGTATAAAATCCATAATGGTATAAAAAAGATTCCACAAGTCTCGATACCATCCAATGTAAGTAACCGATTGTAGTACAAATTCAAAAAATTTTCAATTTCCACATATACATTTTGAATCCATTAGAACCCTCTCGAGAGTCATCCACTCTGCTCAAATCTAATTTACTCCGCCCCAAACGGGCCGAAAGACATGTGCTCCTTTAGCACAATCAACACTCAAAGAAGTAACCCTGCCTTAACACCACCGATCAAATTCACACTCCGTTTGTACTACATCCTTCACAATAACAACTCATTCATCCCATAATTTCAATATACTCATAAAGTGCAACATAACCTGTATCCGGGAATTCCCTTACTCGAGTCATCCTCGATGTCAATATTTGTAAGTCATAACCGAATCATATGTATGCCTCAAACCAAAACCAGTATAACACACAACCATGAAATCAAATCATCAATTGCAGGCTCCCCCACTTGGCTCAAAGCCATAGATTAAAATACTTGATAACTCACAATACCCATACTTTATTACTACCTTAATACCGTAGTTAGTTCAATGTAAATGTTTCTCAAGATTATGCAACACCCACCATAAAATACCTCAATCATCCGCTAAGTTCGCATTTATTCTCGTGACAATCAAGTCAACTTTCTCAACCAGATTCAAATTCAAATCTCAACACATACGCCCCGTTGGTAGAAAAGAAACTCTCCACTCAACATTATAAGGAGCACACCTACGTAGATTACTCCATAGGAGATAACCCACCTGTTTAGCCTCAAATTGACATCTTCCTATACCCTTTCGCACCCATAATTACTACACAATCACTTACTCTTCTTGAGTCCAAACTCATTAACAAGACATGAGAATTTACTTTGTCCCACAATTTAACAACATGAAAGATCCTTCAATACACTAATGATTCGAGACTACACGTCAAATCAAGACAGAAATCAAGTACCTAATAGCAAACTCTTAAGTCACAGTTAACTTTAATCGTCACATTCAACCCATCAGAACAGATCATACTTATCATATAGCCATTCAAACGCTCATCGAGCCATAAATTCCACTCATAGGAACACTACCAGACATATGAGTCTAAATGTATAAGTTCACATAACTGAAGCTACCGAGCTTAAGTTGCGGTCTAACCCTGGCCTCAAGTCCTCCAGACTGGCCCCCATCACCACAACACAAAATATATATCACGAATCTCGTTCAGGGAATCACAAGCCGGTGACACACAACTGATACTGAGAGCTCACATGCGCATGCGAATGTGTGGAAGGAATTCAAAGAGTTATGTTTCAAGCTGAATTAATTCTGCACGATAGAATACAAGAAAGTAAAATTTTCCTAAGGGTTTGGCAACCTCTCGAAGATAAGTACAGACGTCTCCGTACCGATCCGCAAGACTTTACTAAACCTGCTCATGACTCGTGAGACCTATGTTACCTAGAGCTTTGATACCAAATTGTCATGACCCAAAATCTCACCTGTCGTGATGACGCCTATCTCATTACTAGGCAAGCCAAAAATCCCAATAAACCACCATTTCTTTTAAATGTGAAAACAAAATAATTAAATTCAGCGGAAGAAATCTCATAATTTCAAATATAACACTCCCAAAACCCGATGTAACTCAGTACATGAGCATCTAATATGAATACAATGTCTGACTGATAAAAGCCACCGTCTGAAAGTATAGAACAGTACAATAACTTAAGGAAAGAGAGATAAGGTCAGCGGACACCAAGCAGCTACCTTGATAGTCTCCAACTGATAGTACTCTAAAATCTAACAGTCTCCGTGTCTGAAAGAACCTGAATCTGCACACGAGGTGCAGAGTGTAGTATAAGTACAACTAACTCAATAAATAACAAGACTAACCCCTAGGCTGAAAGTAATGATGAGCTCCGCAGGTACAGTCCAATATAAATAATGGTACAAAAATATAGGCATGATTTCAAGTTTAACGGTTAAACTCAGTACAAGTGAAATAGATCAATACTACATGCTATGAGGAATATGACATCTCAGTGGAAAGACCTAATGTAATACTGGTCAACAATCATTCGATCACTCGATACTGTTTATGGCCAATCCGACCTAGGGTGTTCCAACCCGTATATGAATACACATCGACTGACAGTCAGTCACCCAATACCGTATAAGGCCAATCTAGCCCATGGATAATTTATCTCCAAATATAAATGATACAGATAAGATCCATGTCTAGATAAACTCGTTATAATACAAATACGTAAGGCAAGTCCATGACCTGGAAAAACAAATCCATCCCAAATATATATATATAAGCAGTAAGTAAGGCAAGTCCATGCCCTGGGAAGTCCATCCCGAATATGTATGATCATCTACGCTCACTGGGGGTGTGTACAGACTCCAGATGGGCTCCTTCAGCCCAAGCGTTATCAGTCGACCGCACTCACTGGGGGTGTGTGCAGTCTCTCGGAGGGGCTCCTTCATCCCAAGCTTGATATAAAGCCAATGAGGCCTGCTGCAGGTGGGCAACCCCGATCCATTTAATAATAAAGCCAATGAGGCCTGCTGCAGGTGGGCAACCCCGATCCATTTAATAATAAAGCCAATAAGGCCTGCTACAGGTGGGCAACCCAGATCCATAAAATAGTAAATCCAATAAGGCATGCTGCAGGCGGACAGTCCCGATCCATAAAGTAGTAAAGCCAATAAGGCCTGCTGCAGGCGGGCCGCCCCGATCCCATAAATATCCTCACAATGGACGAATATAACTGAGTGTGAAATGTATATTTTTGAACAATTAATTCAACAGCAACACTACTCTGTGGGTCCCAAAATATTGGCATGTAGCCTAAACATGATCTTTAATAGGAGCCTCAACTCAATTTCTCGAACATGTGGAGAATGTTCAGATAATAACATGATTCATTAATCTTACAACTGCACATGATTTATTCAAGACATAATTTATATGGTGCTCGTCCACATGCTCGCCACCTATCGTGTGTGTCACCTCCAAACAATTTATATTATACCAAATTCGGGGATTCATACCCACAAAATCAAGTTTAGAAGTGTTACTTACCTCAACCTATGTAATTCTTTATTCCGCTATGCCCTTGCCACGAGAATTGGTCTCTGAAAGCCTCAAATCTTGATGGATCTCTTTAGTTCTACTAAAACCACCCACTATTCTTACAACATCATTCTACATCAATGTAATTTAATTGGACCAATATTAGTAAAATTTCCAGGTTTTTGGTCGTTTTGGCATTTTATCAAACACCTAGAGTGTATAGCATTCAACTACCTCTAGTAATGGTGTTTCTTCATCCAACAATCCCCCCTTCCCACCAATAAGAGATACTAAACCATTCTTCGTCTACAAATTGCCTTCTTTAGAACCATTGCAATTATCAATGAACTCATATCCCCCCAATTGTTACTAATTAATTCATTACAAAATTCTCTACAACACCCAATAATCTAGTTGAAGTATTTATTGCTTCCAAGCACCATCCAATAAGTGCTAATGCTTATTTCTTGCTCATATATTTAATAGCAATCCATGATTATAGGCTTAAGAGTGAAAGATTACCTCTTGAAGACCAAATCTTGAAAGTCAACTTTTGGGGTGTTCTTGAGAGTTTGAAGAAATCCTATGGAATCCAATACAAAAACTTATTATAACTAGTGATTGAGAAGTGAAATCATTATAAAAACACTCTTAAAAACTCACCTTAAGTGTGTATTGGAAGCCTTGGCCGGATGGGTGATGGAGAGAAAAGCCCTAGTCTTGAAATCCTCTTATTCTTCTCTCTCCCGGCTCATGTATTAATAGGCCCAGGTACAGTATTTTTCCACTGGTGCTATCCCTGTGCTATAAGTCTTTAGCACACTGGTTTGCTAAAATTCCACTGGTGCTATCCCTGTGCTATAAGGCTTTAGCTCACTGGTTTGCTAAAATTTTCAACTTCCCTCTTGTGCTATAGGTGTGCTATGGGGAGGTAGCTCACTGTATTTTCTTTAGTCTTATTACTTTGAAATTAACATCCAAGGGAGAAAGTTCTACAACCTTTGTACTAATTAATCTACCTCAGCACCACAAAACCTTAATTTCCTTAGCAAAATTTCTCCGGGGTCATTACACATAATTCAACATCCGGTCAACCTTTTCAACTTAAGTTCTAAACCTTGGAACTAAGTATTCTAAATTATTCCAAAACCTCACCGGACCCGAACTAATCACCCCCGACAAGTTACATGACAACTGTAAAGCATATATTGAGTAGTAAATGGGGGAACAGGATTGTAATACTCAAAATGACTGGTCGGGGCGTTACACCTTGTGAACTCAGAAAGTTTTTCATTAAGGTTTATAACTATTGGATTTGCACCTCGAACATGGTTCCTTCTTGTGAGCTCAAAGGGATTTTCATTGAGGTTTATAACTATTGGATTTGTACCTCGAACATGATTCCTTCTTGTGAATTGAAGCATTTCTCGATGTTGGTTTATATGTACGCCTCTGCCAAAGCGGTGACTTCCCATCGTGGTGGTACGATATGGTGGTGGTGGTTGAAACGCAGCTCGTGACAAATGAAAATTTGTCACGGCTCTTGCATATCATGTTGGTTCTGTTATATTATCTCTTCACGCTCGTCTACTGGATGTCCTTCAACGTGATTCATGAACTCCTGATAGCCGCGAACAATTTGATGACATATAGGACACTGGAGCAATGCAAGGTGATGAGTCATTAGTCAAAAGAAAAACAATTAAAGGTTTGAAGTCAAGCAAAACTTAAAACTTCTTCTAAAGAAGGTCGAGATGATCACTTATATGGTTTATTCAGAATGAGGAGAATACTAAATTATACACGCAAATTTTAGTGAATTGATCTAAGAATTTATAGCCGAGTATGCTGCTTATCTTTACTTATAGGTTTTACTTCTGATGTTATGGTAAGTCCGTTAAAGTAAATGATACTGTTGTTACGCTTACAAATTATCAAAACTTGAAAGTAACTTGATATTTTTCTTTTTTACACTTTTTATTTTCATTTTATTCTATTTATATTCGGCAACGCGTTATATTATACACACTTTGTTAATTGTTCGCTAAACATTTCCAGATTTTTTTTCTTTTGTATTTATTTCGTGGGAGAGAGGAGATGTCACCCTTTTAGGATGGTTAACCGTAAAGGATAATTTATTGTACCAAAGTTACATTACAACGACAAATAAGTTTATAATGGATTAATAGAAAATGATATTAATGTATTATTGTATATTAGTTGTTATTTGTAATGTGTAATATGTTCAAGTCAATGCTGAAAAACAAATTTAGAATTAAGATTATCATAATAGTTTTCATGTAAATACTTATGGTAAATCCGTCATCTTCCTTCCATAAGAGACATATTCTAAATTTAAGGCAAGATTACTCACTATTTAATTTGAAACTATATACCAACTTTGCTTAAGGAATAAATTTATTGTAAACTTTGCTTACATGAAGTTTTCTATTAGCAATTTTCTAGACTAAGTAAATTTAGAATGCTTTGAACTTTGTGGATCACTTATGGTTGAATATAAATATAGCACATAAATTGTATTAGGTAACATAACTTCTTGAACCTCGTTACGCTAAATTCAAACTATACAAGTATAAGTGTAACACGATCAGACTATATCTCCTAGTGGAGATAATCATGAATTACAAATGATAATTGTTAATATGAAGTATTACTTGCATTATTACATTGTTTCCTTTTTGCATTAATTACTTGAAAAAATGTTAACAACAACTGTATTAATGCACAATGAACAACTTTCCCACATCGGTACTTAACATTAAATTGCAATTGTTTATAAGAGATTGTGAACTAGCACTGGGAGTTCCAATCTTTATCAAATTCATAAAAAGTCAACCGCATGCTCATACGACCAAAATCCACCTCTCCATGCGAACTCGATACACAGTCTCCCAAGCCTACGTGAGCGCAGGCCCGCTCCCCCGAATTATGGAGGACATGCACCTGCCCCCGGATTATGGAGGACAAGCACCTGCTATAATGACTCAATCGGTCATTTTGACTTTTACAATTTCATTCCCTAAAATAAAACTTTTCGTATGTGCTTTTAATAATTTATGACTTGCGGGGATGGTTGGTTCGAAATTTGGAAGTGTTTGGGTTTAAATTGGAATACTTGGTTCCTTAAGTTGGCTTTTAAAGATCAAGTTTAACTTCGGTCAACATATTGAGAAAAACGACCCCGGAATAGAATTTTGACGATTCTAACAGCTCCGTATGGTGATTTTGGACTTAGGAGCATGTTGCGAATTTTATTTGGAAGTCCGTAGTTAAATTAGTCTTGAAATGGCTAAAATAGGAATTTAAGTTTAGAAGTTTGACCGGGGAGTTGACTTATTGATACCGGAGTCGGAATCCAGTTTCGTAAATTTTCATAGCTCTGTTATGTCATTTATGACTTGTGTGCAAAATTTGAGGTCAATCGGACTTGATTTGA
This sequence comes from Nicotiana otophora, assembly GCA_000715115.1. Lineage (NCBI taxonomy): Eukaryota > Viridiplantae > Streptophyta > Magnoliopsida > Solanales > Solanaceae > Nicotiana > Nicotiana otophora. The sequence goes on from AWOL01S0180193.1 coordinate 18,755, forward strand.
TAGGTTTCGACATCGAATGTAGAAATTAGAAATTTTAAGTTTCTTTAAGCTTTAATTGGAGCATGATTCGTGATTTTAGCGTCGTTTTATGTGATTTGAGGCTTAAATTAAGCCCATATGATGTTTTAGGACTTGTTGGTATATTTGGTTGAGCTCCCGAGGGCTTCAGGTGAGTTTCGGATGGTTAACGGATCAAACGTTGGACTTAAAACAACTACTGCAATTGTTCTCTTCTGCTGGAAATTCTAGGTTATGATCGAGCCCAAGATCGAGGCCCAAGATCGAGACCCAAGATCGAGGCCATGATCGAGGGTCATGATCGAAGTCACGATCGAGGCCCATGCTCGAGGGTCATGATCGAAGCCACGATCGAAAGCCTAGGCTCGAGGGCCATGATTGAAGCCACGATCGAGGACCAAGCTCGAGTGCCATGATCGAAGTCACGATCGAGGACCAGGCTCGAGGGCCATGATCGAACCACGATCGAGGTCATGATCGAGGGCTGCCTGGGCAGAATTATAAAGGAGGGCATTCGTCCCATTCGCCATTTTTAACAAATTGGAGCTTGAGCAAAGGTGATGTTTGATAGATTTTCAAGGAAAGACATAGGGATAACCGATTCTAACTCAGATTTGGTCAATATACACGATATATTATTGTTTTCACCATTTAATTAGTGTTTTGAGATTTGAAATTTGAATTTTTTTAGAAATCTCATAGAAACGAATTTTTAAGATTTCGGTGTCGATTCGGAGTTAGCTTTGAGTGAAACTGGTATGGTTGGACTCGTAATTGAATGGGTTGTCAGATTTTGTGAGTTTTTCCGGATTCCGAGACGTGGGCCCCACAGATGAATTTTTAATTAATTTCGGATTTTTAATGAAAGATGTAGTATTTTCTTATATAATTGATTCCTATAAATTTTAGTGATTGTATCAAATTATTTTGGCTAGATTCGAGCGAGACAGAGTTGGATAATCGTGAAAAAGGCCTTCTAGTGGATTAAATTGGAGCAAATTGAGGTAAGTCTCTTGTCTAATCTTGTCAGGGGGAAATTACCCCATAAGTGATTAAATTAAATAATTGTTTCTAATTGCGGGGGCTACGTTCGCACGAGGTGACGAGAGTCCATGCGTAGCTATTATAAATACTAAAGTCCGGGTAGTTTAGGACTCAAAGCATGAATTACTTGTGCAAATTGTATTCTTTGTTT
>AWOL01S0180210.1:0-13308 GCA_000715115.1 Nicotiana otophora
AAAAGGCCTATCTAGAGAGGCAGTTGAAAGATCATCAAAGGGAATGGGATTAAGGCCTAGGACAAGTCATCATGGCGGTAACTCTACCTAGCAGACTAGAGATCACAAGAGCTAGGTTCAAAGAGATCAAACAAAGTTATGAATGACGGTTCAATATTGTCAAATAACTCAACCCATTCTCGTGATGAAGACAATGTTCAGTCGAGGTAAAGCATTAAGGCTTTTTGATGAGTCAATAAAGCTTAAAGCTTTTTAATGATTTGCTAAGTATGGCAGGATATGACCAGATAGTGTGTCTATAGGATTACACGTTTAGAAATCACCTATATTAGTGTGAAGTTTATGCCGCTTCAAGGGGAATGAAAGTAAAGGCCCATTCTCTAAGCACTCATGAAACCAGGCGGTATTCATGGCTGAAACGAACACAACCATGAGAACCATAGATGGTTAAGGGTTAATTGTATGACTTATGTTGTCTAGGTATACAACAAAGCTCGGCGGTTCAAAGATATCAAATTTACCGATTTACCGAGTATATCCGATATAAGTTCACTACGGAAAGTTCAAAGGGAAACCTACTTATCGAGATGCAATTAATTCTTGCATGTAAAACACACATGCGTCCGTGCATTCCTTTATTTTATAGCCATTCCCCATTCATGTGGCGGATTGTTGGGCTTTTAAGCTTGATTTAGCTTAATTTTAAGCTCAGTGTAGTTTAAAGAAGGTGAACGGAAAATGGAGGGAAAATAAAATATTTGGGTTTCCCTCATTGGCAAAGGGACATTGTCCCATATTGGAGGAAGAAAAGGATTTTGATGGGTATATATACAATTTCTCTTCTTCTAGCTCTTAAAAGTTAAGAAGAAAGCAAGCCTTGCGCCGTCGTCGTCGTCGCTCGGCTCGGCTCGGCTCAGCTTCGGCTTCAGATTTGATTTGATTTGGATTTAGATTTGGTCAAAGATTGATTGATTAATCTTTTTGGACAAAATTTCTTTCAATTATTTAATTAATTAATTAACGAAAATTCAATCCGGAATGAGCCATGACCCGTGACCCGGTCCGGTCAGACCCGTTTTTATTTCCGAATTATTTTAAATCCATTTTTCTATTTTTTCCGTAATATTTCAACAGAAATATTTTTACTTGTTCCAACAACTATGGTTGTTTCTGAAAGGTTACAAACCTTTTCAGAAACAATGCCAAACGGTCTATAAATATGCCTTGAATCCCAGAATCTTTACTTACTAAATTTTCTGATTATCTTTTTCTTCTTCTTCTGCACAATATTGTCCAGTGTGTTTTGTGACCATTGAGTGGTTCGAAGTTCACCGGAGTTTTTGGTACCAATATGCTGGTGAGTTAAATCGTTCTATCCTGGGAGGATAATATTCTAACACCTTGGGTACTTGAGGGGAATAATTTCCTTAAGGACACATTGTGCATTCAATGGGCTCGATTTATTCCAATATTATTTTTCAGAATTTATTTCGTGAAACTGGTTCTACTAACTTTCTATTTCTGGTTCTATTTCAGAAAGTTTAATGATTTTTTTATTTGTTTATTACAGTAATACAGACTGGCTAACAAATACACCCAACGCTTCTCTACTCTTTGGACCAACCATGTCCACGACAACTAAAAAATGATCATACATGTCTTCAGGGGCGGATGTAGCGTAATTCCGACGGGCTTAATTAAACTCATAACTTTAAAAATATAACGGGTTCAATATTAAGAATCTTGAAGGCTGAACTCATAAAGTTTAAATTCTAGATCCGTCTTTACGGTTCTTGTGGAATATATATTAAAAATATTTTTATTAAATAATTTAAAAAGATTATTGTTCTTTTCTAATTTATATGGTTTTTATGCACAAAGTTATATTAGTTACAACCATGTGTGTGATCAAAATAAAAACAATGCACTAATGACGAAGTATGATATAAATAGAATGGACAATGAATATGCCGACTTTTTTTACTAAAGTAGCACTATCAGGGTGCTTACAAAAACAACACTCTCTCCAATGGCTAACCCAACGACTATATTGTCCAGTGTTTCTCTTCACGCTCCACCAGATGGAGCCGTCAGGAGGCCTACTTCCGGCGCGTAAGGAGAAGCAAAACATTCCTCTTGAGGGAGAGACACTCCCCTTTGAAGCAATTGAAAAGAAATCTCTTATGCGACATCGGTCACGGCTCCGTCATCCTCTAATTTGAACAAAATACGCCATGAAAGGGAGAAGGTAATTACAAAGCATACAACTCACAATGGAATACCAGCTGTGATATTCAAGGCTAAAGATTATTATGGAATAATGGCAGAAGAATGTAAGTATACTATTGTTGGTCGGTTTCTGAAACCCCGCCCCCAAATTGATATAATTAAGTCAAGGTTTAAGGAGTTGATAACGCTAAAAGGATCTGGCAGAATTGGTATCTATGACAATTACAATGTCTTCATCGATTTATTTAATGAGGAAGATTGGGAAACGGTATGGTTTAAAAGGGTAATTGAAATTGATGGTCGGCAAATGTGGTTACAAAAATGGTCCCCTGATTTTAAGCCTGGGGAAGACCTTCCTGTTACCCCAGCATGGGTTCTACTGTCGGGATTGCCATTTCACATGCACACATGGCATTATGTTAAACAAATTCTTAGCACTGTTGGAACCCCTTTAGTTCTATATGCGGCAACTTATGGAAGAACTAGACCAAGTATGGCCAAGATTAGGGTGGAGGTTAATCTTCTTAAACCTCTGCCGGAAAGTGTATTCATAGGCCAAGAATATGAGGACTCACCACTAGATGGTTACACTCAAAAATTGGAATATGAGGGTATACCTAAGTATTGTAAGCATTGTTGGAAACTGGGGCACAACGTGATTGAATGCAGGGCCTTAGAGAAGAAGATTGCAACTAATGTCGAGGAGGTACAAGACAAAAACAAGGAGCAGCCAACTAAGAACAAAGTAGCAGGTAAAGAAGAAGATCACAACAGTAATCATATTATACTAAAAGTGGGAAGCTCCTATCTTCAAAGTTAGATTACAATTTTACCCCTGTGATAAACTAAAATGTAATTAAATATATAATAATTAGTACTTAATGTTTTAGTTACATAATGGTTGAATTACAAGTTCAGCAGCACAACAATGAATCTACGACCTATCATTTAATCAATTCATCCTTGAATGTTTGTTTCCTTATCTTCCACGGATGAATAAATTTTTTTGTTCCCTCAATATTCTAAGTTTACAAGATGATTCATCTACCAAACCAAATACACATTTATCTCTTTCCCATTTTCTAAATTTTCTTTATTCAAAATTCTACTTCTTTTTCAATGGACTAATTAATACACTTAATAATGATATTAATGTAATTCTTTAGCGTACGTTACTTTTTTCAGGTACTCAATATAAAATTTAAATGATAGTGGTAAAATGACTCTTTTGTTTTTTCTAATTGCTATAATCCTCATCTCTATTCATAAAAACTTCTCAATATATGTAAATCAAAGGTCACTCATTGAAAACTGAATTGATTATCCATGCATTAAATATACCAAAATTCTTTGCTAAAAACATCAGTATTAAACCATAATTTCATGTGCTATTCATTCCTTCAGATTTTTTTTTCTATTCTTTATTTTCTTATAATTTTGTTGGCTTAGAATTATTGTTACTTTGGAAGTAGTTCTATTTACCTTATATTTTTGTTTTGAGTAATATATTGATGTGTTATTTTGCTTGATAATATTTGTTTCCAAATGCTATTTGTTCTTTTCTATTTTTTTAAAGATTTTATCTTATTTTTTAGTTTGGTGATTCATTTATTTGTTATTTTTGGCTAATAATATGATTTTCAATTGATGTAGTTATCAATCATTTTTTTTGCTTCGTTTTGTTTTGAGAAAGATGCGATAGAAAAGAGGAAGAATCAGGAATTATTAGAGGGAGAACAACTTCTGAACACAAAATCTCAAAGTCTCAATGTTGAAAAGATGAAACAGAGGACTGGCGGGCCTTTGTTACAACAGAATTGTGATGCAGAAACAAGAAGGAAGAAGAAAAAGAATAAGAAAGGAAAGAAACTGCCAAAAAAGAAAAGCAGTGTCAAATTCAAACCTGCTATCTGAGATAAGATCACTAAGAAGCACTATCAAGTTAAGCTCTCATCAGTTTCACAACAATTAGCAGCCTCGATGATTGAAGGTAATCAGTAGGAGGATACTCTTAATCAAGATCGAGCAGCATAAGGTGAGCCTACAGTTACTACTAATCAACATCAGGCAACAGGAGAAATCAGAGTAGATGGTACAAGGAAGGAGAAAAAGAGCAATGATAAAGAAAGTAGTGACCAACAAAAATCGAAAGGAGACAATTGTGAAAATATTGCAATCACAGAGGCTACAACTGAGGATGTCCAACCCATTAGCTTACCCTCGGAGATCAAAAAATAAAAAAGCCATAAATGTTTGCGTTGATCCTAACTGGGAACACATGACAAATCAAAGCCAGATACCAGAATGTTGCAATCAAGGACATATCAACCATGTTGAATAAGAAGCTACTATGGAATCCAAAACTATGACTGATGGAGATGAAGTTACTTCTCAGAACCAAAATTAAGATGAAGCTTCTTACACTAGAGGAAGAAGAGAAACAGAAAGAATGACAGAAAAAATAGTAAACAAAAAGATCTTACAGAGATTGCTGAAAATTTCATAGGAAAGGGTGGCTCTCGTGAATCTTCAATGGCCAGAGGAAGAAGCAGAAACAAAAAAGCTGGAAGGCAAAACAAAGACAACACTTCTACTTCCTGTAAAGGAAGAGGAAACAAACAACATACCTCCCTCTCAACTCAATGATTAGTACAATCTTTTGGAATATAAGAGGGGTGAGGTCAAAGAAAGCTATTCACAGACTTAAACTTCTTATCAACATCAACAAAGTAGTTTTTGTGGCTATTTTCGAACCCTTTGTGGATATGAGTAAGATAGATGGGTACACAAGGTTCTTAGGATTTCAACACTGTCAGGCTAATGTAACCGGTAAGATCTGGTACTTATGGAACTACCTGGATCACACTGAGGTGTTGGCAAACAATGAACAAGAAATTACTCTCAAAATGAAAGATAATACTGCAGATACAAGAACCTTTATCACAGCAGTATATGCCAAATGTACCACTAGTAAAAGAAGGGATTTGTGGGATAGCATTCATAGCATGAACAACACTATTGATGGCCCATAGTGTATTGGTGGTGACTTCAACATTATCATGTATCCGGCTAAAAAACTAGGGGTAATCCCCATATGGCATACAGAAGTTTGGATTTTATTAGTACTATGGAATCCTGTGGCTTAATGGACATTGGCTTCACTGGCCCAAGATACACTTGGTGTAACAACAGAAGGCTTAGCAAAAGATTTTGGAAGAGACTGGATAGAATAATGATCAATGATCAATAGGCTCAACTTTTCCAAAGCAATATGGTGAAAACATTGGCAAGGAATGGTTCTGATCATAGACCTCTACTACTTAAGTGTCATAATGATCAATAATATCACATCAAATACTTCAGATTCCTCAATTTCTGGACCACTCAACTAGGTTTTCTGGATATGGTTCAGGAGATATGGAACACAAATATTGAAGGTAATGCTATGTGGAGGCTTCAAAGTAAGCTGGAACTTCTTAGTAAGCACCTCAGTCAATAGTCGAAGGATAACATTTGGGACATTCACGAACAAGTAAGCTCCTGGGAAGCTAAAGTGCAAATCCCGGAAGAGATTGATATGCAAAACAACAATGAGCAAGGAAGAGAAGATCTAAACCGAGGTTATGCTGAATATACTAGGTGGTTGGGTATGCAAGAATCCTTGATGAAACAGAAAACTAGAATAAATTGGTTTAAGAATGGTGACTGCAACACTAGCTATTTACACAGTATCCTGAGAGACAGGAGAAGAAGACTTCAACTACATAGAATTAAGAATCACCGAGATAAATGGATACAAGGTGATGAAAAAATTGCTAAGGCCGATGTCAAGCACTTTAAAAGTTTATTCAATCTAGACCAGCAGCCTACTGTGAGCAATGATATCCTTAATTGCATTCCTAACCTTATTATAGAAGATGATAATAAGATGCTTATTATAATGCCTTTGGAAGAGGAAATCAAAGAGTTTGTCTTCAGTATGAGCATTGATAGCTCTGCTGGACCTGATGGCTTTAATGGGAAATTTTTTCAAGCTACGTGGAATATCATCAAGCACGACATCATTGAATTTGTCATGAATTTCTGTAAAAGGAAGAACCTCACTAAATTTTATTCCCACACCTGCATAGCTGTTATTCCCAAGGTGGATTCTCCTTCCGAATTTGAAGAGCTTAGACATATTAGTCTAAGTAATTACACTAGTAAGATCATCTCAAAACTCTTAACCAGAAGGTTGGATTCTCTTCTTTCTAAGCTAATCTCTGAAAATCAAAGTAGTTTTGTCTCTAGAAAATTAATTACAAAAAATGTGATGCTCGCTCAGGAGATCATTCATGATATCTCCAAATCTAACATGGGAGGGAATATTGTTATGAAACTTGACATGGATAAATCCTATGATAGGGTTTCCTGGAGCTTCCTTATTGATGTCCTAAACAAATTTGGCTTCTGGAAAGAATGGTGTGATATGATTTGGAGAATGGTCTCGAATGTCTGGTACTCGATTATTATTAATGGAACAAGACATGGGTTTTTTACTTCTTCACTGGGTCTCAAGCAAGGGGATCCTTTATTCCCCTCTCTCTTTATTCTTGCTGGAGAAGTATTGACTAGATCTCTGAACAGTCTCATTCATAAGGAGAACTTCACTAGCTTCTCTATGAACAAGAGAGGTCCTCAAATTAATCGCCTAGATTATGCTGACGACGTTGTTATATTCTGTGGTGGTAACTCTAAAACTGTCAAAATGGTGATGAAAGAAATCAGAAAGTATGAAAAGGCACCGGGTCAGCTTGTCAACAAGGATAAAAGCTTCTTTCTCACTGGCCCTAAAGCTAGTGCTCATAGAATCAACATATTTAGGGATTGCACAGGATTTATGGACAAGACCTTCCCTTTCACTTATCTTGGTTGTCCAATTTACATTGGTAGAAAAACGATATGCTTCTTTGATAACATGGTTACCAGAGTTTTTAAGAGATTGAATGAATGGCAAGGTAAAATATTAACCTATGGTGGCAGAGTGGTTCTCATCAAGAGTGTTTTACAGTCTATGCCTACTTACACTCTTACTGCTTTAAATCCTCCCAAAGGCACTTTAAAACTTATTGAGAAATACATGGCTAGGTTCCTTTGGGGAACCACTGTGGAAAAAAAGAATTATCATTAGAGCTACTAGAAAAACTTGTGCTTTCTTAAAGATGAAGGTTGCATTGGTATTAAAAGTCTTGAAGATATCTCTAATACTTTAACTATCAAGAGATGGTGGAGGTTTAGAACAAAACCTTCATTATGGGCCGATTTTCTTATAGCTAAATACTATCCAAGAAGTCATCCTGTTAAAAAAAATGGATCTCGGGTAACTTACAAGCTTGGAAGTACTTACTATTGGCTAGAGATAAAGCTAAAGGCAACATCACTTGGCTTATTAACTCTGGTGACTGTAATATTTGGTGGGACAACTGGACAATGATAGGCCCTCTGGCTTATAGCAACGCCAATATTGTTACCACCATTGGTAATAATACCAATGTTTGCGAGTTTATAAGCAATGGTGGCTGGGACATGAATAAACTGCGGAACACTCTTACAAACCAAATGGTGGAAGTTATTAGCAACATCAACATTGGCCAACCAACTGATGCATATGATGTTGTATGGAACATAACTGAAGATGACCAATATTCTAATAAGTCTGCCTGGCATACCATTCGAAATCAGAGACCTACTAACATGTTTTTCAGTAAGCTTTGGCATAACTCTATCCCCTTTAAATTCTCATTTCTTACTTGGAGATTGTGTTTAGGTAAACTCTCTTTTGATGAAGTTTTGGCTAGATTTGGTAACCAAATAACCTCCAGGTGTAGTTGCTGTCAGATGCCTAACAATGATTATATTCAACACACCTTTGTGGAGGGAGAAGCAGCTAGGCATATATAGAAATACATAGGTTCTCCTTTAGGAATCACTCACCACCAGTGGCCGATCAATAGAGTTATTAAGGAATGGTGGACATTAATCCAAAAAATGCTATACATAAGCTTCTATTACAGGTTGCTCTAGTGGTCATTTGCTGGGAACTTTAGAAAAGGTGGACAGCATGTAAATATGGGGAGCAAAAATATTCTACAAAAGTAGGATGGAATTTCAAACCATTTGGCACATTCAAGCAGCCCTTCAAATTACCTATCCCAGCTATAATTTAACAGGTACATGGCTCAGCATTTGTAATATGATTGAAAGACTTTAACATATAGTGAATATCAAGCAAGTCACCTGGAATAAGCCTATAGAGGGGATGTTCAAACTCAATACAGGTGGAAATTTATCAGAGAAAATGGAAATGCTGGCATTGGAGGTGTGGTCAGAGACAGTGATAGAGAATTTCTGATGGCATTTTCTTTCCATGTTCAATGTAGCAGTAACAATCAATTTGAAGCAATGGCGGCCAACTTTGGCATTAAATGGTGCACTCAACATGGGTTAAGCAGGATTTATATTGAATTGGATTCTATGGTTCTTGCCAATATGCTTATCAATAGGGGAACCAACAACCTTAAATTAAAGAATATCATCATGGATACTACTCATGCTCTCAGAGACACTACTGTACAGATTTCTCATTGCTTCAGAGAAGCAAATCAAGTGGCGGATTTTCTCGCTAAGTTAGCATCTTCTAGTGGAACTGGCACCTTATATCACTCTCTCCAATAGATGCCAAGAGAGGCTAAGGGACTGTTTGAACTAGATATATGGCAACTTCCTTCAACGAGAAGAAGATATGATAAGTGTAATTTTTTTGTAAGTTGATTGTATAGTTCAGATTAGTGAAAAGAACTAGGCTTTCTTTTCTTTCATCAGTTGTAGAGGTATGGTTCATGTCCTCCTCTATCTTGTACTCTTTTGTTTATATATAGACATGGTAGGGGTCTTTCCTAACCCTCCACACCAAAGGCTCCAGCCTTGAAGGTGATGGCTTCAAATAAAAAAAATAGACCGGACAATGACTAAAACAATAAATTTCGAAAGCAATTATACTACAAGAAACGGAGTTATTACAACGGTTATTTTAACATATAATGGAGAAATCCATTAGATATCCTCACATTTGATAGATCTAAAGATTTAAGATTCTGACATTCAGGTACAACATCCAATTCTTCAGATAAATAGCTAGAATAAGACATGTGTTGAAGAGTTGGTGCTTGAATTTTAACACGCAAGTTGCTATTTGCCTTAATGAAAACAAACTTGATCTTTTGAAGATTCTACGACTCAATCTTTTCTATCCCTGGACAATAATCAAGGATGAAAGCAACAATCAAAGGATAACTATTAAGTAGAGTCTGAAGCGTGTTTTTATCTAAAATTACATTAGTTAAAGAAAGCTTACTCAAAGAATGGCAGTTCGCCACGTCACTAGATAGTGAGACACATGTCAGATCTTGTCTCTCTAGAACCAATTCTCGCAAAGATTTTGCTGCCAAGATTGTCGAAATCAAGGTAAGAGTTTTTCTGTATGATAATAAGATGCAGCCTTCTTTATAAAAAAGATGCTTTACACCATTCTGAGGTACAATTCTTAGCCACTTATCAATTAGGGGGGAAACTTCACGCAAATACTCAGGTTTTGAAAATTTTGAAACTTTAAACTTCTCAATAGGGATGTTTCCGTCCTTATATCTCTCCATGATGTTATCCACAATATTAGTATTGTCTTCGATATAACTAATTGTGAATTCCAATTTTGGATGAGTCAACCAGGCTTGTAGCCATGTTTTTGAGAGAATACTCATCTTGGCTGCTTCTTTAAAACTACGGTAAGATACTATTTTGTGAATCAAACATTCAGGAAATATGTGTGGTGTTGCTCTCCTCACGCCGAAAGTATTCTTATTATTGTACATCCATACCTTTTTTTTTTAATTAAAACCCACCTTGACGGTGGGGGTTTAGGCATAACCCCAAACCTGTATATTAGCATCCAAAATGAAAACATATGAAGAAGAGGGACATAAAACCTAACCTCTTCATACATCAAGTAAGTTAGGCATGCCTAACTTTATACATGTTTTTAATGACAAAATTACACATGTTATCTCCACATCATGTACTGTACATTTTTAAGAACAAAGAGAGATCCTAGTGCAAAGACAGGTTAAAGAAGTTAAATTTGCGAAAATATTGGGAGACTTACAAGAAACTCCCTTTTCTTTGTCTCTTGATCCTAAAATTAGGCATCTGGATTTGATCCATCCTTGAGCAACCTCTAGTATCCCTTGGAAGGTTTTTCCAGTTATAAAAAAAATAGAATCTTCATTTTGCATGTTACTTGCAGCTTTAGCAAGAACATCTGCTACAGAGTTTGCTTGTCTGTAGCAATGTTGGATTTTGTATTGGTGAATTTGCAAACTATTTTTAATCTCCTCCACCCATTGAGACAATTCCCAAGGAATTCCATTCTTGTTAGTTAGCATATTTACCACCAGCAGTGAGTCTAACTCCAAAATGATATTATAATAACCTTGTTGATTGCACCAGTTAACCGCAAATAAAGTATGCATCAGTTAACCGCAAATAAAGCAACCTGAATCTCTCCTTGATTATTAGTGCAGAAATAAAGCATTTTAGAAAAAACCATAATTAAGTCTCCATTTTTATCCCTTACAATGCCTCCTATACCTGTTGTTCTTAAGGTACATCCATACCTTAAGAACCCGTTTTTCTTCTCTAGTGTTGCCGAGGCTTGGCGCTTTCTCCCATTAGGGTTTGTTACGTTAGCTTTCCTCATGGTCGAGGCTTGGCGCTTTCCAGGATACATATTCTTGAATTTATAGGTTACGGTTTATGTGAATGTCACACTTTTATGGGAAGAAAAAGTTATTAAAGAAAGAAACTATTTCCAACGGGTTTACATAATTAATCCTCCTTTTTTTATTTACTTACATGGTGTCCCTAAAATTTCCAAAACTAAATTCTATATACACACCCAACGCTTCTCAACATGTCTTGTATATATTAAAAAATATTTTCATTAAATAGTCTAAACGATACTATTATTCTTTACTAGTTTATATATGGTTTTTATGCGCAAAGTGTTTTACAACCACGTGTGTCATCAAAATAAAAACAATACACTAAATGTCGAAAGAGTAATGAAGTACGATATAAATAGAGTAGACAATGACTAAAATAATAAATTTCAAACGCGAGGACATGTGTTGGATATATATAATTGTTATGGAGGTGAAGTATCAAGTATTATAGATGTATACTTTGGCCTAATTACTTTCTAACTAATATAGATGTCAAGTATTAGAGTTGTAATATAGATGTCAAGGATTGATCAGATATTGCAGCTCGTAATTGAATCAATCCTTTATTCTGATTTCTGAAGATCAAGATTAATAGAAGAATTTTCAAATCCATGTCTACTGTGAAATTGACGAATTACATGCATGCAAGAGATAAGAATTTCACCATAGTGGAAGGGTGCTTCAGATATACAAAACAGAGTTGTGAGAAAATCAGAACGAAAAATCTTTTAAACTCAACTTAGCCAAAAACATCACTATATACTTAAAAGATGAGTGATTACACAACTATGGGCCACATAGTGTTGCTAGATATTTACTCAAAAAACATAATATTACAAGCCATATCAAAAGTCATTGTTAATAGAATAAGGCATTTCTTTCATAAACCCATCAATGCTACTCAATGAAGTTTCTTCAAGAATTCGGAGGACAACTGACAATGCTATTATTGTTCAGGAAGTCATGAATCATTTATTTCAAATGAAAGGCAAAGTGGCTATTATGCTTTGCCTTCGATGGAATTGATCGAGTGGTTTATCGTTAAAGATATCTTCATTTGATGAACTTCCTCGGAAAACTTGATCAAACTCATCATATGCATTGCATCACGACTACTTTCACCTGGACTAATTAATAAGTTCCTGAGATAAAAGAAAATTAGGAGCTTCCAGTTCAACAGAAGATCTCCTGATTCAAATGAGGGATCAAGTTAAATAAGCTCCGAGATGTTAAATATGTTATGTGAGGAAGAGGCTAGGAAGAAAGGTAGTAAACTGAACTAAAAGCTGATTATATTTACCTAACTAGAAAGTAACTAACATCACTTGCTAATAGAACAGTGTCGTAAAGGGCTTTAACTGAAGTATATTTATGCAGCTCAAGTTCTCTAATTCAACACACTACATATTTTGAGGACTCAAAATGAGCCTCTATAAGACTTAAGAACATCTATAATCCTAGCTTTCGAGAGATTTATGCACAACTCTCCAATAACTTAAATATCCAATACCAATATAATCATAAGTCGAAAAAGTACAGCAAATTCACATCAACTGGAGAGAAAACAGAACACCAAACATAGCATCTCTATGCCAACTTTGTCATATTTGACACAAGATCCTTTAAAAGAAAACTTCAGAAATTTCAAGTTCATAAGTATCCAGAATCTATCTTAAAAGTACAGATTAACAAACTTTGGCCTAAACTTTATAAACGAATAAGTACATTCAATTTGAAATAGAGATAAATTAACAGCATCACCAATCTAATAAAAAATAAACTTTCTCCTTCTTCGTAAGGGTGTTCACTGCTAGCTTCCCACTTCTGAGCTCCAGCTCACGTTTACCATCAAGTTTATAGACTTTTACTTCTTTTAATTGACTATGAAAGGGCTTGTAATTCTTCATATACATTAAACGATAGATGAAACATGTAATCATTTCACTTCTTGATTGCAGGTTGAGTCTCCTAGGACGACAACTCCATACCAAAGCATCCACAAGCATTGAGTACTTCCCAGACTGCCACATAATATCTACATTTAAAACGTCCACTTGGGAGATAGCAATTATTTGGTGCAGTTGTGTGTACGGTCAAAATAGATTTCGGTTTTCCTACGTTCGATCGAGATCGAGTGACAAGAAAGCGAAGTAGGATTTTGGGAGTAAGCTCCGAAGACAGTACAAACGAGCCTCGAGTCCGAAAGTTGCTCGAGGAGTTGGCTCGATAATCTTATCGAGCCCGTGACCAAATCGATCCGCAA
>AWOL01S0180268.1:0-11064 GCA_000715115.1 Nicotiana otophora
AATGAACTTTAAAACTTTAACTTCTACATCCGATGCCGAAACCTACAAATCAAGTCCGATTGACCTCAAATTTTGCACATAATTCATAAATGGAATCACGGACCTGCTCTAACTTCCGGATTCAAAATCTGACCCCGATATCAAAAAGTCCACTACGGGTCAAACTTCCCAAAAATCATCCAATTTTCCAGCTTTCGCCAATAGACATTAAAATGACCTACAGACCTCCAATTCAACATCTGAACATGATCCTAAGACCAAAATCACTCTACGAAGCTATTGGAACCGTCAAAACTCTATTCCGGAGTTGTCTTCACATAATTCAACCTACAGTCAATTCCTACGATTTAAACTTCCATTTTAGGGACTATGTGTCCCATAACACTTCGAAACCAAAAATAAATCCTTCCGACAAGTCACAAAACCCAAAAACAAAATAGAGGGAATAATAAATAGGGGTTTGGGGCTAATACTCTCAAAACAACCAGCCGGGTCGTTACAGATCTCGCCAGATGTTCGCCTAACTACATTGTTAAAGCCTGTTAGTGTGATGCAGCGTGGCACTATCTTCTCCTCGAGTTTTATTTGTGCGAGTACTCGAGGATAGATAATACACGAGCTGCTTCCATCGTCTACCATAATCCGTCTTATGTTAGTATCTAAAATTCATAAAGTGATAATGAGAGCATCATAGTGAGGGAAAGCCAAACCGTCGGTATCTGACTTATCGAAGATGATACTTTCTTCGAGTTTATCATACCATTCGTGGGTGATCAACCATTTGAGATTGTGGGTTGTGGTGAACTTCACACAGTTTATGGAAGCGTCGTCCCCGCTGCCGATGATCATATGGATGGTGCGGGCTGGCGAGGGCGATTTTGGTGGCCCTTGATGTTGTTCACGTCCCCTGGCAAAGTTGATCCTTCCCCGATCTCTCATCAATTCTTTGAGGTGTCCCTGTCGCAGCATGTTTACGACCTCCTATCTTAGGCGATGCAATCTTCGGTTTTGTGTCCTCGCTCTTGATGGAACTCGCAGAGGGCATCTGATTTTCTGGTATTTGGGTCTGACCTAATCTTTTGTGGCCACTTCACCTTTAGTCCGAGATTCTCCAAGGCGTAGACTATCTCTGTAGGTGATATGCAAAAATTATGAGGGGATAATAAATGGTGCATACCTTTCTCATTTCGGTGAGTCCCTATTCTTAATCGGGGTGGGCCTTCTTCAGGGTGGGATGAGGACGCAGGGGTGGTTCTAACATATGGGAGATGCCGTTCCCGATTTGGTTGTGAGGCCACGAGGTCTCTTCTGATATCATTTCTTCGATCTTTTTTTGGATTCTTCTTACAACGAGGTCAGCCGATGGGTCGGCCCATTGAGGTCGTCTTCATCTGCTCGAACTTCGGTACAATATACGTTATGTATTTCATCCCTAGTTGTTGGAGGATATTTCATAAGTCGACTTAATAATTTTCTTGTCGCCCTTGAACTATTTACGCTCAGCCCGTTTTGAAAAGCTGCTACCGCCATTCCTTCCGATACATTGGGCAAAGTCATTCTTACTTGGTTAAAACGGGCGAAGAAGTCCCTCAGCCCCTCTCCCGGAGACTGTTTGATAGCAAAGATGTCATTTACTCTTGCCTCGGCATTCTTGGCCCCGGTATGGGCCTTTACGAACTTATCGTCCATTTCCTCAAAGGATTCGATGGAACGTGCATGCAGTTGTGAATACCAGGTTAATGCGCCTCCCATGAGGGTTTCACCAAATTTCTTTAGCAGAATGGAGGATACTTGTTCCTTGGCGAGGTCATTTTCTTTCACGGCGGTGACGTAGTGGGTCACATGATCCTCGAGGTCGATTGTGCCATCATATATTTTCAGATAAGGCGACATTTTAAAGGTCTTTAGTATATCATGTGGGGTAGCACTATTACTATACAACTACTCGACGAACCGACCGGCATCTATCTTAAGCAATAGCTTAGGAGCGCCCGGTATTTTATCGACCCTTTCTTGGTGTTCTCTCATTTGGTCCCGAAGTGCGTTGTTCTCGTTTTCCATTTCCTCCATCCTTTTCAGAATGGCCGTGAGAGTGTCATCACCTGCATTGTTAACAACATCGTGAGTATTACTTGTCGTCGTGGGAGGAGGAGATTGATCATGTTGCTCGTTCACTGGTGGCGTAACACAGGATCTCGCATTTTCTACGGTCGCGTTCCGAATGGGCTTATGGAGGACGCTGGTTAGTGTATCAATTAGCTATGCCTCAAGGAGCTTCTTTATCGTTGATGGTGCCTCCTCTCCCATGGATGCGGAGGCTGTCTTACCAAGAGATTTTGTGATGCTGCAGTGGGGAGAGGGTGATCCACCTCGCCTAGGAGAGACATTGGGCGTCGTGTCCTCGTCCACTATTTCAGAGCTTTCATGGATGATGTTCATGAGGTTGGTTGGGAGGTCACTCATTATTCTCGTTATTTCTTCTCTGTTACCTGCCATATTAGACCTATGCATGCAGAGAGAAAATCCCCACGGGCGGCGCCAAATTGTTTGACCAAAAAGTATAATTTTTGGCTAAACTATTAAATTTAAATAATAATTGGTTAAATCCAATTAAAGATAATAACTGTAGATGCAAATCTTGAAAACGTGTGGGAGAAGGGGACAGATCCTGTAAAGAGTTTGTAACAATAAGTGCAAAATATTCTTAAAGTGTGAGCAATAATGGAGGTGTAACTAGCAACAACAATAACAACAAACCCAGTTTGATCTATCTGTCATTCATCATTGTTAGGAGAATCATTCATCCAATCCATCCATTATTGGGTGAATCATTCCTCATATTTACTTAAATGTCATTTATTGTTATTTATTGCGAGGTGGAACTAGCAATAAATGACATTTAAGCAAATAAGAGGAATGATTCACCCAGTAATGGATGGATTGGACGAATGTTTCTCCTAACAATGATGAATGACAGAAAGATCCAAGATTTTCTTGATCAATCCTCGGATCTGGTGGAAATGTGTGGAATAATATGAGCAAGAATCTTGGTAAAAAGATAATCTTTGTATTTTTACAAGAGAGATATAATCTTCTTATGAAAAGTGTTCTTATCAAATAAATATTACATCCCCCTCTTCCTTTTCTTTTTCCCTTATATATTTGACACATATCCCTAGAAAACCCTAAGAGTACAAGTGCAGTCTCTCTAATATTCTATTTTGAAAACTAGCTGTCACTGTTCTCTACACAATGCTCGACCTCGGTCATGGTTGACATCTCGGCCATGAATCTTGTTACTTCCTGATCGACCTCGATCCACACTTTTCTTAATGTCGTACTACGCTAAATATCCTTAGGGCAGATTTTGACCTATACATCACTAACAATAGAAGTTTACCAATAATTTTTGCCAACGGAATTTGCTCGTAAGTCCTAAACTATGCAAAATGATCTAAATTTGCCCTTAAACATTGAATAACATGGCCCCTCTTCTAGCCGCGATCCCACCGGCTGCTTTAGAACTAAGATCCTCTCACAATTAAGTCTCTATCCCACAAGCTTAGCCAACGTTTGGACATAAATTTGGTTGCAACTTGAAAAATGAGTAAATAATATTTATAAATTGAAGTTGTGTTTGGACATGCATTTTATTTGAAAANAGCAATAATGGAGGTGTAACTAGCAACAACAATAACAACAAACCCAGTTTGATCTATCTGTCATTCATCATTGTTAGGAGAATCATTCATCCAATCCATCCATTATTGGGTGAATCATTCCTCATATTTACTTAAATGTCATTTATTGTTATTTATTGCGAGGTGTAACTAGCAATAAATGACATTTAAGCAAATAAGAGGAATGATTCACCCAGTAATGGATGGATTGGACGAATGTTTCTCCTAACAATGATGAATGACAGAAAGATCCAAGATTTTCTTGATCAATCCTCGGATCTGGTGGAAATGTGTGGAATAATATGAGCAAGAATCTTGGTAAAAAGATAATCTTTGTATTTTTACAAGAGAGATATAATCTTCTTATGAAAAGTGTTCTTATCAAATAAATATTACATCCCCCTCTTCCTTTTCTTTTTCCCTTATATATTTGACACATATCCCTAGAAAACCCTAAGAGTACAAGTGCAGTCTCTCTAATATTCTACCTATAATTGTTGCAACCGAAATTTGCCCGTAAGGCCTAAACTATGCAAAATAATCTAAATTTGCCCTTAAACATTGAATAACATGGTCCCTCTTCTAGCCGCGATCCCACCGACTGCTTTAGAACTAAGATCCTCTCACAATTAAGTCTCTATCCCACAAGCTTAGCCAACGTTTGGACATAAATTTGGTTGCAACTTGAAAAATGAGTAAATAATATTTATAAATTGAAGTTGTGTTTGGACATGCATTTTATTTGAAAAGAAAAAGTTAAAATTTTGTGAGTGGAAGAAAAAATCAGGCCAAAAGACTGCCTTAAATCGGTTTTTTGGAACTTGAAAAAAAAATTAAATTTGTAAGTGGAAGAAAAAATTAAACATATTTTTTGGAACTTGAAAAATTTACAAAACTCGTTTCAAAAACTATACGTATTCTATGAACAAACATTGTTTTGATTTTCGTTTTTTCAAAATAAGCCACCAAAATCTATGGCGAAATGGGTCCTTAAATTCACGACGACCCTGAAGCCTCAAATTCATGCAAATACAACTCAAATAACAGTTAATATTGCACCACCCTTAAGCCTCAAATTAGCCCAAGTAAAACTCAAACAATAATCAATTGCATCATGCTCAAATCTCAAATCAACCTATATTTACTTAAATGTCATTTATTGTTATTTATTGCGGGGAATATGTAGAATAATATGAGGAAGATTCTTGGTAAAAAGATAATCTTTGTATTTTTACAAGAGAGATAGAATCTTCTCATGAAAAGTGTTCTTATCAAATGAATATTATATCCCCTTTTCCTTTTCTTTTTCCCTTATATATTTGACACATATCCCTAGAAAACCCTAAGAGTACAAGTGCAGTCTCTCTAATATTCTATTTTGAAAACTAGTTGTCACTGTTCTCTACACAATGCTCGACCTCGGTCATGGTTGACATCTCGGCCATGAATCTTGTTACTTCCTGATCGACCTCGATCCACACTTTTCTTAATGTCGTACTACGCTAAATATCCTTAGGGCAGATTTTGACCTATACATCACTAACAATAGAAGTTTACCAATAATTTTTGCCAACGGAATTTGCTCGTAAGTCCTAAACTATGCAAAATGATCTAAATTTGCCCTTAAACATTGAATAACATGGCCCCTCTTCTAGCCGCGATCCCACCGGCTGCTTTAGAACTAAGTTCCTCTCACAATTAAGTCTCTATCCCACAAGCTTAGCCAACGTTTGGACATAAATTTGGTTGCAACTTGAAAAATGAGTAAATAATATTTATAAATTGAAGTTGTGTTTGGACATGCATTTTATTTGAAAAGAAAAAGTTAAAATTTTGTGAGTGGAAGAAAAAATCAGGCCAAAAGACTGCCTTAAATCGGTTTTTTGGAACTNTATTTTATTTGAAAATAAAAAGTTAAAATTTTATGAGTGGAAGAAACAATCAGGCCAAAAGACTGCCTTAAATCGATTTTTTGGAACTTGAAAAAAAATTCAAATTTGTGAGAGGAAGAAAAAATAAAACATATTTTTTGAAACTTGAAAAAAATTTCAAAACTCTTTTCAAAAACTATACGTATTCTATGAACAAACATTGTTTTGATTTTCAATGGAGGTGTAACTAGCAACAACAACAACAACAACAAACCCAGTTTGATCTATCTGTCATTCATCATTGTTAGGAGAAACATTCGTCTAATCCATTTATTATTGGGTGAATTATTCCTCATATTTACTTAAATGTCATTTATTATTATTTATTGCGAGGTGTAACTAGCAATAAATGGCATTTAAGTAAATAGGAGGAATGATTCACCCAATAATGGATGATTTGGACGAATGTTTTTCCTAACAATGATGAATGACAGATAGATCCAAGATTTTCTTGATCAATCCTCGGATCTGGTGAAAATATGTAGAATAATATGAGGAAGATTCTTGGTAAAAAGGTAATCTTTGTATTTTTACAAGAGAGATAGAATCTTCTTATGAAAAGTGTTCTTATCAAATGAATATTACATCCCCCTTTTCCTTTTCTTTTTCCCTTATATATTTGACACATATCCCTAGAAAACCCTAAGAGTACAAGTGCAGTCTCTCTAATATTCTATTTTGAAAACTAGTTATCACTGTTCTTTACACAATGCTCGACCTCGGTCATGGTTGACATCTCGGCCATGAATCTTGTTGCTTCTTGGTCGACCTCGATCGACTCTTTTCTTAATGTCATATTACGCTAAATATCCTTATGGCAGATTTTGACCTATACATAACTAACAATAGAAGTTTACCAACAATCTTTGCCAACGGAATTTGCCCGTAAGGCCTAAACTATGCAAAATGATCTAAATCTGCCCTTAAACATTGAATAACATGGTCCCTCTTCTAGCCGCGATCCCACCGGCTGCTTTAGAACTAAGATCCTCTCACAATTAAGTCTCTATCCCACAAGCTTAGCCAACGTTTGGACATAAATTTGGTTGCAACTTGAAAAATGAGTAAATAATATTTATACATTGAAGTTGTGTTTGGACATGCATTTTATTTGAAAAGAAAAAGTTAAAATTTTGTGAGTGGAAGAAAAAATCAGGCCAAAAGACTGCCTTAAATCGGTTTTTTGGAACTTGAAAAAAAATTCAAATTTGTGAGTGGAAGAAAAAATTAAACATATTTTTTGGAACTTGAAAAAATTTTCAAAACTCTTTTCAAAAACTATATGTATTCTATGAACAAACATTGTTTTGATTTTCAATGGAGGTGTAACTAGTAACAACAACAACAACAAATCCAGTTTGATCTATCTGTCATTCATCATTGTTAGGAGAAACATTCGTCCAATCCATCCATTATTGGGTGAATCAATCCTAATATTTACTTAAATGTCATTTATTGTTATTTATTGCGAGGATTGTGTAGAATAATATGAGGAAGATTCTTGGTAAAAAGGTAATCTTTGTATGTTTACAAGAGAGATAGAGTCTTCTTATGAAAAGTGTTCTTATCAAATGAATATTATATCCCCCTTTTCCTTTTCTTTTTCCCTTATATATTTGACACATATCCCTAGAAAACCCTAAGAGTACAAGTGCAGTCTCTCTAATATTCTATTTTGAAAACTAGCTGTCACTGTTCTCTACACAATGCTCGACCTCGGTCATGGTTGACATCTCGGCCATGAATCTTGTTGCTTCCTGGTCGACCTCGATCCACTCTTTTCTTAATGTCGTATTACGCTAAATATCCTTAGGGTAGATTTTGACCTATACATAACTAACAATAGAAGTTTACCAACAATTTTTGCCAACGGAATTTACCCGTAAGGCCTAAACTATGCAAAATGATCTAAATTTGCCCTTAAACATTGAATAACATGGTCCCTCTTCTAGCCGCGATCCCACCGGCTGCTTTAGAACTAAGATCCTCTCACAATTAAGTCTCTATCCCACAAGCTTAGCCAACGTTTGGACATAAATTTGGTTGCAACTTGAAAAATGAGTAAATAATATTTATAAATTGAAGTTGTGTTTGGACATGCATTTTATTTGAAAAGAAAAAGTTAAAATTTTGTGAGTGGAAGAAAAAATCAGGCCAAAAGACTGCCTTAAATCGGTTTTTTGGAACTTGAAAAAAAAATTAAATTTGTAAGTGGAAGAAAAAATTAAACATATTTTTTGGAACTTGAAAAATTTACAAAACTCGTTTCAAAAACTATACGTATTCTATGAACAAACATTGTTTTGATTTTCGTTTTTTCAAAATAAGCCACCAAAATCTATGGCGAAATGGGTCCTTAAATTCACGACGACCCTGAAGCCTCAAATTCATGCAAATACAACTCAAATAACAGTTAATATTGCACCACCCTTAAGCCTCAAATTAGCCCAAGTAAAACTCAAACAATAATCAATTGCATCATGCTCAAATCTCAAATCAACCTATATTTACTTAAATGTCATTTATTATTATTTATTGCGGGGAATATGTAGAATAATATGAGGAAGATTCTTGGTAAAAAGATAATCTTTGTATTTTTACAAGAGAGATAGAATCTTCTTATGAAAAGTGTTCTTATCAAATGAATATTATATCCCCTTTTCCTTTTCTTTTTCCCTTATATATTTGACACATATCCCTAGAAAACCCTAAGAGTACAAGTGCAGTCTCTCTAATATTCTATTTTGAAAACTAGTTGTCACTGTTCTCTACACAATGCTCGACCTCGGTCATGGTTGACATCTCGGCCATGAATCTTGTTGCTTCCTAGTCGACCTCGATCGACTCTTTTTTTAATGTCGTATTACGCTAAATATCCTTAGGGCAGATTTTGACCTATACATAACTAACAATAGAAGTTTACCAACATATTTTGCCAACGGAATTTGCCCGTAAGGCCTAAACTATGCAAAATGATATAAATTTGCCCTTAAACATTGAATAACATGGTCCCTCTTCTAGCCGCGATCCCACCGGCTTCTTTAGAACTAAGATCCTCTCACAATTAAGTCTCTATCCCACAAGCTTAGCCAACGTTTGGACATAAATTTGGTTGCAACTTAAAAAATGAGTAAATAATATTTATAAATTGAAGTTGTGTTTGGACATGCATTTTATTTGAAAAGAAAAATTTAAAATTTTGTGAGTGGAAGAAAAAATCAGGCCAAAAGACTGCCTTATATCGGTTTTTTGGAACTTGAAAAAAAATTCAAATTTGTGAGTGGAAGAAAAAATTAAACATATTTTTTGGAACTTGAAAAAAATTTCAAAACTCTTTTCAAAAACTATACGTATTCTATGAACAAACATTGTTTTGATTTTCAATGGAGGTGTAACTAGCAACAACAACAACAACAAACCCAGTTTGATCTATCTATCATTCATCATTGTTAGGAGAAACATTCGTCCAATCCATTCATTATTGGGTGAATCATTCCTCATATTTACTTAAATGTAATTTATTGTTATTTATTGCGAGGAATGTGTAGAATAATATGAGGAAGATTCTTGGTAAAAAGGTAATCTTTGTATTTTTACAAGAGAGATAGAATCTTCTTATGAAAAATGTTCTTATCAAATGAATATTACATCCCCCTCTTTCTTTCTTTTTTTCCTTATATATTTGACACGTATCCCTAGAAAACCCTAAGAGTACAAGTGCGGTCTCTCTAATATTCTATTTTGAAAACTAGCTGTCACTATTCTTTACACAATGCTCGACCTCGGTCATGGTTGACATCTCGGCCATGAATCTTGTTGCTTCCTGGTCGACCTCGATCGACTCTTTTCTTAATGTCATATTACGCTAAATATCCTTATGGCAGATTTTGACCTATACATAACTAACAATAGAAGTTTACCAATAATATTTGCCAACAGAATTTGCCCTTAAGGCCTAAACTATGCAAATGATCTAAATTTCCCTTAAACATTGAATAACATGGTCCCTCTTCTAGCCGCGATCCCACCAGCTGCTTTAGAACTAAGATCCTCTCACAATTAAGTCTCTATCCCACAAGCTTAGCCAACGTTTGGACATAAATTTGGTTGCAACTTGAAAAATGAGTAAATAATATTTATAAATTGAAGTTGTGTTTGGACATGCATTTTATTTGAAAAGAAAAATTTAAAATTTTGTGAGTGGAAGAAAAAATCAGGCCAAAAGACTGCCTTATATCGGTTTTTTGGAACTTGAAAAAAAATTCAAATTTGTGAGTGGAAGAAAAAATTAAACATATTTTTTGAAACTTGAAAAAAATTTCAAAACTCTTTTCAAAAACTATACGTATTCTATGAACAAACATTGTTTTGATTTTCAATGGAGGTGTAACTAGCAACAACAACAACAACAAACCCAGTTTGATCTATCTATCATTCATCATTGTTAGGAGAAACATTCGTCCAATCCATTCATTATTGGGTGAATCATTCCTCATATTTACTTAAATGTAATTTATTGTTATTTATTGCGAGGAATGTGTAGAATAATATGAGGAAGATTCTTGGTAAAAAGGTAATCTTTGTATTTTTACAAGAGAGATAGAATCTTCTTATGAAAAATGTTCTTATCAAATGAATATTACATCCCCCTCTTTCTTTCTTTTTTTCCTTATATATTTGACACGTATCCCTAGAAAACCCTAAGAGTACAAGTGCGGTCTCTCTAATATTCTATTTTGAAAACTAGCTGTCACTATTCTTTACACAATGCTCGACCTCGGTCATGGTTGACATCTCGGCCATGAATCTTGTTGCTTCCTGGTCGACCTCGATCGACTCTTTTCTTAATGTCATATTACGCTAAATATCCTTATGGCAGATTTTGACCTATACATAACTAACAATAGAAGTTTACCAATAATATTTGCCAACAGAATTTGCCCTTAAGGCCTAAACTATGCAAATGATCTAAATTTTCCCTTAAACATTGAATAACATGGTCCCTCTTCTAGCCGCGATCCCACCAGCTGCTTTAGAACTAAGATCCTCTCACAATTAAGTCTCTATCCCACAAGCTTAGCCAACGTTTGGACATAAATTTGGTTGCAACTTGAAAAATGAGTAAATAATATTTATGAATTGAAGTTGTGTTTAGACATGTATTTTATTTGAAAAGAAAAAGTTAAAATTTTGCGAGTGGAAGAAAGAATCAGGCCAAAAGACTGCCTTAAATCGGTTTTTTGGAACTTGAAAAAAAAATCAAATTTGTGAGTGGAAGAAAAAATTAAACATATTTTTTGGAACTTGAAAAAATTTTCAAAACTCTTTTCAAAAACTATATGTATTCTATGAACAAACATTGTTTTAATTTTCAATGGAGGTCTAACTAGCAACAACAACAACAACAAACCCAGTTTGATCTATCTGTCATTCATCATTGTTAGGAGAAACAT
>AWOL01S0180285.1:4741-18371 GCA_000715115.1 Nicotiana otophora
TAGCCCGTAGGCTTAATAGTCGATTGAGTGATTTCGAACTCGAAGTAATGTAGCCCGTAGGCTTAATAGTCAAGTGAGTGATTTCGAACTCGAAGTAATGTAGCCCGTACGCTTAATGATTGATTGAGTGATTTCTCGAACTCAAGATAAGAGCAGCCCGTAGGCTTAATATTCGAGTGAGTGACTTCTCGAACTCAAGATAAAAGTAGCCCGTAGGCTTTAGTATTCGAGTGAGTACCTTGATCGAACTAGAAGTAATATAGCCCGTAGGCTTAATGATTGAGTGAGTCATTTCTCGAACTCATTGAGTGAGTGATTTCTCGAACTCAATATAAGAGTAGCCCGTAGGCTTAGTATTCGATTGAGTGCCTCGCTCGAACTTGAAGTAATGTAGCCAGTAGGCTTAATGATCGGGTGAGTGATTTCGAACTCGAAGTAATATAGCCCGTAGGCTTAATAGCCAAGTGGCAGTCCCCGATTTGTGGTGTGATGGTCGGTCCTTGAACTTGTTTGAATAGTAGATCATGAAATAGAGGATGGGTTGTAAGACACGAGATATGGGAAAAGAAGTTTCTTTTCATGTCGTTATACATGTGATTATGTTTTGTACCAGAGATCGAGCAACCTAGACGAGCATGGTTCGTTTTGACCATTTGGCTCTTACAATTTTTCCTATCGGAACCCTGTTGTTATGAAGTAACTTTCTTGTACGAACACTTGAAATATTTCCGGGTAATGCCCCACCAGTATTCGAGGTTGATTGTAAAGAGGCCTTGGATACTGTTGGATTGCTCTAAGTTAACACGATCAATTGTTGCCTCATTAAAAACCTTGCCGAAAAGAGTGCAATGCGTGCTTTCAGACCTAGGGCTTTGTATTGAAAGATCCATCCTAGCTCCTGATCGGACTCCTGCAGGGGTTAGTTTCGAAATATAAACGAATATGGGAGGGTATTACCTTAGCAGTAGTATCATTTTAGGTACGATACATTCCAATTGCTTGATAGTTGTTTTGCCGTTTATAATACCGAGCTTGTATGATCCTTTTCCGACATTTTCGAGAACCTGATACGGTCCTTCCCAGTTCGGTCATAGTTTTCCTTCGTTTGGATTTCAGGTACTGAGGGTGACTTTCCTTAGCACTAAGTCCCAGAGTTTAAAATGACGAAGCTTGGTTCTTTGATTATAGTATCTTACGATTCGCTGCTTTTGGGCGGCCAATTGGACGAGAGCAGCTTCTCATTTCTCACCCGATAATTCGAGGCTAGTGTTCATTGCCTCATTATTTGACTTTTTTATTGTATATCGAAACCTGGAACTGGGTTCCCCGACTTTGACTCGAATCAAGGCTTCAGAGCCATATACTAAGGAGAACGAGGTTGCCCCCGTACTAGATTTTGATGTTGTTCGATATGCCCAAAGAACTTCGTGTAGGATTTCTCTCTATTTTCCCTTAGCGTCGTTCAACCTTTTCTTTAGGTTTTGAATGATAGTTTTGTTCGTTCATTTAGCCTGTCCGTTCCCACTGGGGTGATACAGTGTTGATAATGTCCTTTGTATTTTGTGGTCTTCGAGAAATTTTGTCACTTTGCTGCCGACAAATTGTTTTCTATTATCACTATTTCGGCGGGTATCCCGAATCGACATACGATATGATCCCAGATAAAGTCTATAACCTCTTTCTCTCTTACTTTCACGAACTCTTGTGCTTCAACCCATTTAGAGAAATAGTCAGTCATTATAAAATGAACTTAACCTTACATGGGGCCGGTGGCAGAGGGATGACGATATCCATTCCCCATTTCATGAATGGCCATGGGGATAGGACTAAGTGAAGCTACTCTCCGGGCTGATGGGTCATTGGTGCAAACCTTTGACATTTGTCACATTTTCGAACAAACTCTTTTGTATCTTTGTCCATATCGATCCAATAATATCAAGCCCTGATTATTTTTCGGACTAATGAATCGGCACCAGAGTGATTTCCACAAGTGCCCTTGTGCACCTCATGTAGGACGTAGTCGGTGTCTCCTGGACCTAAGCATACTGCCAATGGTCTATCGAATGTCCTTTGGTATAATGCTCCATCTGCAGTCAATGTGAATCGAGCAGCTTTGGTTCGTAGGGCCCTCAAATTTTTAGGGTCCGGTAGGAGCTTTCCATTCTTTAAGTATTCAATATACTTATTCCTTCAATCCCAGGTTAAGCTTGTAGAATTTATCTCGTCATGACCTTCTTCAATCACGGATCTCGAGAGTTGAACGATAGTCCCCAAGCTTATCTCGCCTTCCTCGACCGATGATCCCAAATTTGCAAGTGCATCGGCCTCACTGTTTCGTTCTCGAGGAACATGCTATAAAGTCCAATCTCTAAAATGGTGCAAAGTGACATGCAGTTTGTCCAAATACCTTTTCATTCTATCCTCTCAAATTTTGAAGGTTTTGTTTACTTGATTTACTACCAGTAAAGAGTCATATTTGGCTTCAATGAATTCCGCTCCCAAGCTTTTAGCTAGCTCGATACCTGGAATCATGGCCTCATACTCGGCCTCGTTGTTAGTCAACCTAGTAGTTTTGATAGATTTCCTAATGGTGTTACCCGTGGGCGGCTTTAAAACGATGCTTAGCCCGGACCTTTTTACGTTCGAAGCCCCGTCCGTAAAAAGGGTCCATACCCCCGATGATGTACCCGATTTCAATAAGAGTTCTTTGTCAACTTCGGGTATAAGGGTCGGTGTGAAATCGGCCATGAAGTCTGCTAAAATTTGGACTTGATGGTCGTACGGGGTTGATATTCGATATCGTACCCACTGAGTTCGACGACCCATTTAGCCAATCGGCCTGATAGTTCGGGCTTGTGCAAAACATTATGAAGTGGGTAAGTGGTCAATACGCATATGGAGTGACATTGAAAGTACGGTCTTAACTTTCTAGAGGCACTTATCAGTGCAAGTGCCAATTTTTCTAAGTGTGGATATCTAGTTTCTGCTTCTCCGAAGGTTCGACTTACATAATAAACAGGAAATTGCGTGCCTTGTTCTTCTCGAACTAGGACACCACTTACCGTGATTTTTGATACTGCCAAGTGCAAGCAAAGTTTTTCGTCTGTTTTTGGAGTATGAAGCAGTGGTGGGCTCGATAGATATCGTTTTAATTCCTCTAATGCATGTTGGCATTCCGGGGTCCAAGCGAAATCGTTCTTTTTTTTGAGTAGAGAGAAACATTTGTGACTTCGATCTGACGGCCTTGAAAGGAATCGGCCTAAGGCAGCAATCCGTCCCGTTAACCTATACACGGCTTTTACACTGTCCACGATGGCGATGTCTTTGATGGCCTTGATTTTATTGGGGTTAATCTCGATCCCCCAATTTGATACCATGAAGCCGAGGAACTTTCCCGAACCGACCCCAAAAGTACATTTCTCGGGGTTGAGCTTCATGTTGTATTTCCTTAAAATCTCGAATGTTTC
The DNA here is from genome assembly GCA_000715115.1 of Nicotiana otophora. Lineage (NCBI taxonomy): Eukaryota > Viridiplantae > Streptophyta > Magnoliopsida > Solanales > Solanaceae > Nicotiana > Nicotiana otophora. The sequence goes on from AWOL01S0180285.1 coordinate 8,209, forward strand.
CTGCAAATGAGCCAAATAATCCTCTACGCGCAGGAACATAACTAGCATGTCATCAATATAAACTTCCATTGATATACCTATTTGTTCCTCAAACATTTTATTTATTAGGCGTTGGTAAGTAGCTCCTGCATTTTTTAGCCTGAAGGGCATCGCATTATAACAATATGTTCCATACTTGGTGACAAATGAAGTCTTTTCCTGGTCTTCCGGCTTCATTTGGATTTGATTATACCCGGAATAGGCATCGAGAAAAGTAAGGATCTCGTGGTCGGCCATGGCATCGATCATGCGATCGATGTTAGGCAGTGGAAAAGAATCTTTGGGGCATGCCTTGTTTAAATCCTTGTAATCTATATACATTCTAAGTTTGTTCCCTTTTTAGGGACTTCAACTACATTGGCTAACCATTCGGGATATTTCACCTCCCGAATGGACCCTATTCTGAGAAGTTTAGTTACCCCGTCCTTTATGAATGCGTGCTTTACCTCGGATTGGGGTCTTCTCTTTTGCTTTATCGGTTCGAACTTAGGGTCTAGGCTTAGCCGATGCGTCGTTATATCCGGTGGGATCCCTGTTATATCTAAATGGGACAAAGTAAAACAATCTATGTTATCGATAAGAAATTGAATAAGCCTTTTCCTGAGTTCGGGGGTTAATCCCGTTCCGAGGTATACCTTTCATTCGGGCTAATGCTCTATTAGTATGACTTGCTCCAACTCTTCAATCGTTGATTGGGTAGCGTCGGAATCATCGGGAAGCACGAAGGATAGAGGGATCCTTTGATCATCATCTTCATCGATCTTTTGATTGTCTGGTTGGGTTAAAGTTGATGTATGTGATTGCTATTTGGCATCTAGTTCCCCTTTTGAGTCCGATCCCTGTTTTGGCGGCGGCGAGGATATCAGATTCGCTTCCTCGACGACAAACATTTCTCTTATGGCCGGTTGTTCCCCGTACACTGTTTTGACTCCCCCCGATGTTGGGAATTTAAGAACCTGGTGTAGGGTCGAAGGTACAACTCTCATGTTGTGGATCCATGACCTTCCAAAAAGTGCGTTGTACCTCATGTCGCCTTCGATTATGTGGAACTTCATTTCCTGGATGGTCCCAGCCATATTTATCGGCAAAATTATCTCGCCTTTGATGGTTTCACATACCATATTGAATCCATTTAGAACCAGGGTTGCAGGTACGACCTGGTCCTGTAAACCGAGCTGTTCTACAACCTTCCATCTAATGATGTTGGATGAGCTACCTGGATCAATTAACACACGCTTAACTTTAGTTTTATTCATAAGTACGGATATTACCAGTGCATCGTTATGAGGTTGTATGACTCCTTCTGCATCTTCGTCATTGAAGGACAAGGTTCCTATGGGTGCGTAGTCCTGACTTCAAGATCGCGTTTCTCTCACAATCGATGTCTTAGTGCGTTTAAGCACCGGCCCTTGAGGGGTATCGACATCGCCGATGATCATGTGGATGGCGTGCTATGGTTCTTCTTGTTCGTTTTGCTTGCCGAAATCCCTATTTTTGAAATGGTTCTTCGCTTTGTCACTTAAATATTCTTGAAGGTACCCTTTATTGAATAACCGGGCTACCTCCTCTCTTAGCTGCCTGCAATCTTCCGTTCTGTGGCCATGGGTGCCATGATATTCGCACAATTAATTGGAATTCCTCTAGACAGGATTAGTCTGCATCGGTCGAGGCCATTTAGTGTCTTTGATGCGTCCGATAGCCGACACGATGGCAGATGCATCAATGCTGAAGTTATACTCAGAATAACCGAGGCACTTCCTTAGATTCGGTAGGCTTGTCGAACCCACTTCTGTTCATCAGCCCCCGAGACCCATGACCTTGATCACTTCTTTTGTTGCTTTGTCCGGGGTTATGTCTTGATTCATTGATTATGTGGTTTCCACTATACGGTCGGTATCGGTCCCTGATCGGACCTCGTTCTCGATTGATATCCCTTCGAGCAGCGGGTTCAGCCCCCAACTGATTATCTTCGACTCTAATTTTTGATTGGTACCGATTGTGCATGTTGGCCCAAGAGATAGCTGGGTATTCGATCAGGTTAATCTTTAACCGTCGTGAAGCCATCGAACTTCGTTCGTTCAAACCTTGAATGAAAGCTTGAACAACCCAATCGTTTGTGACTGGTGGCAGATCTATTCGTTCCATTTGAAAACGAGATACAAACTCCCTTAGCATCTCGCTATCCTTTTGTCTTATCTTGAACTGGTCCGAGTTCCTGGTCTCGACTTTTATGGCCACGGCGTGTGCTTTTACGAAGGAATCTGCAAGCATAGCAAAACAATCGATAAAATTAGATTGAAAATTATGATACCATATCATTGCTCCCTTTGACAGGGTTTCACCGAATTTCTTCAACAATACGGATTCGATGTCATCATCCTCTAGATCGTTCCCTTTGATGACACATGCGTATGAGGTGACATGTTCGTTGGGGTCGGTAGTTCCGTTATATTTAGGAATCTCGGGCATGCGAAGCTTCTTTGGGATCTGTTTAGGAGCCGCGCTCGGGGGGAAGACTTTTGTATGAATTTTTTGGAATCTAAGCCCTTCAATATTTGTGGTGCCCCCGGGATCTAATTAACCGTGGAGTTGTATGTTTCCTCCTTTTTGTCGTTTGCTTCGATCATCCTTTCTCCCGATTCTATTCATTTGGTCAGTTTTCGAACATAGTAATTTCGGGATTAGTCCCCGACTCCTGCTCATTTGATTTCACTACAGCTGGTTCCGTTGTATCGGCGATTTCTCGGGGTTGGCTAGGCTCCGACCTTCTCGGTATTTGGGTTTGACACTGCAACTGAGCTATCGCTACCTGTTGAGCTTGCAACATTTCAAAAATCATACGCAAGCTGACGCCATTTTCCTCGACGTTATGGGTATCTCGAGCTGTAGATCGAGTGCCGCGATGTATGCTATTTTCAGGTTCAGAATATAGGTTCGCCTCAATGGCCACATGCGAATTAATGTCTATCGGCACATGGATTTGAGCTCCAACGGTGTTAACAAACGGCCTTTCGGTACTGGGTGTCAAGTTGTTGTTCTCATCTTGAAGACCAGCTTCGTTGTCGATAGGTAAGCCCATTTAATTAATAGTTTAGTCATTGCTAATCCGAAATCAAAGACACTTCCGGAAACAAGCGCAAAATGATGTATTTTTGCAGATTTGTATCAAATAACCACTGTTATCCTTAGCCCCACGGTGGGCACCAAACTGTTTACCCGAAAAACGGATAGAGTTGAATTTATACGTAGTTCTAAGGATATGTGGTATAGCTTAATACAAATTGTAAGAATAAATAGAAATATCAAATATGGATTGCAAAGAATGCAAAATAAACAAGGTTGGAAAGAAGATGATTTTTAGGACTAAGCAAGATGAATCAATTTGTGAAGCTTAAAAGAATAACTCCTCAATATATGAGTGTTTAATGATTGAATTTACAATGTAAGCAAAGAACTATGTATTTACAGAAATGTAGTCATCCTCTTTACAGTGGAGGATCCTACTTTAGATATAATTAAAAATACATAGCGGGAGACTCATGATAAATCAGTTTTTCCATAATTCATGCCAGGATTCTCTCCTCTAATGGGATTGCAACGACTCTTGTCCGTGAGCTCGATATTGACTCGAGCTCTCGATCTTGACTCGAGCTCGATTTTGACTCGGAGTCTGGTATCGATTCGGGGTCGGTGTCGGTCGGTCTATGCATCTTAGGCTCGATAATTTCGCCTCGCCCCGTAGTTCGATTTGGATACGAGCTCGATAATGATGCCGAGCTTGTCATTGATCGGTCCTTGAACTTGAAACTTGATGACCTGACTTCGGACCTCAACCCGGTATTACGAAGCCGCCCTGCGATCAAAGTATCACCATACCGACCAGTCCATACGACGGACTAATCGGTTTTGACCGTATACAGATTCATCTTAACTATTGTTTGTTCCACGAGGAAAAAACAATTTTGTTTGAAAATTTAGAGTCTTATTATCTAAATACAGCTAGACTATCAAAAGAATGATGGTAAATTTTATTAGAATACACGCAAAAGTTGGATAACAAAAGGATTGGAGTACTGCATAGCCAAATATGTAGCTCTGGCAGACTCAATCTAGATTCTAAGTATGGACAAAGTGTCCCCGCAATTGCACTAGTTTGTGTTGGTGGGTTTGAATGCGATGTGTATACACTCGGTTTTTCTCCTATCTTTAAATGGTTTGTGATATTCTTATAAATCTGATAAAAATTTGGGAGGGTAATATATGATAGTAGCTGATAATAAATATGATGAAGAGAAAAGAAGGAAATTTTGCTGTTTGCAGAAAACTGTCCAACTTGTATTAAACAAATACATATCCTAAGATACTGGAAAATTCCAAGAGAAAGGGACAAGAGCCTGCATGTGGATGTCCACATCTCCCTCTGTCTCTATAGTACATGATTTATAGTTCAGGCCACGCTTTATTCCCAAGGATCACTTTTTTTTATTTTTCCTTTTTTGGAATTCGATTTTAATGTCATTATTAGTTCGATTAAGTTAAATTCGTGCTGAATATGTTTACAAAGGAGTTAAGTCTTCTTACTTAACAATTTCGATTTTCAAAGCTCGAACTCAAAATATATGATTAAGTGATATAAAAATAGTTTAACCATCCCACCCAACCCCCTCTAATGGTCCATTGTTTACTCTTTTTTCTTCATTAATTCGAAGGGTCAAGATAATTGAATTTTCTTAGGATTTGGCTCTAGCGACTTATCTTTGACCAGTATCAAATCGTCATTGTAACAAAACAGAATTGAAAGAAATACTTTAACAGCCAGATTAAGGCTGAAAATTGTGTTAGCCGTCTGTCCAATAGGATGCAAGAAGACCTCAATTAATTGAAAACGAAAGTCTTGGTTGGAATGCTTTACTGGCAAGCATTTCTGATGCAAACACCTCCACTACAGCTACAGTCTGATTTTATTTCGTATCACATTAGACCTACGAAAGTCTTAGTTGGAATACATTTTGTTTATCTTATCAAATACTATATCTCGAGACTTGGACATGCCCTGGACAATATTTCGTACTATGTACGTATACGTATGAGGGAGACATTTGGAGTAACAATAAAGTCATTTTTGTTTGGCTTAACAATTAGACGTTCGAGCCGAAAAATCAGTCATTAATGCTTGTATCAGAGAAGACTGCTTACATTACACCCTTGGGGTGTGATTTGTCCCAGAATCTTGCATTATCGGAGAATATTTCATGCACCCAGACGCACTCTATATACGTATATCCATATGCATAAAACCGTTAATCATGTTGGTCCGTCTTAATATAAATTCCTATCTCTTGTACATTTCAAGCTCTTTGTTTTCACTCTTTTATATTTAATCTTCTCCTACTATTTTGTGTAGGTGCGAGAAGAGTGGTTGGGAGAGGCAAAATGGTCGAAAACCATGTGGTGGCAGCTAGGAGTGGTCATAAAAAAACCGAAAAATCGAACCAAATCGAAATCGAATCAAACCGATTAAAAAAATCGATACTTTTTAGGTTTGGTTTGGTTTTGGTTTTAAATTTTAAAAACCGATCAAATTTGGTTTGGTTTTGGTTTTAATAAAAAAATAACCGAAAAAATCGAATCAAACCAACTATAAAAGTAGCTATATAAATTTATTATTACACCTATATATATGCATATTTTTATATAAAGTTTATGAACTTTTATGGTACATATTAGTAATTTATATTTTTGGTCTAGTTCTTTGCTATTATAATAATCTAATTCTTTGTCTTCTAGTTTGATTGGTAGTTTTCTTTTGCTAAGTATAAGAATTTATTTCATGTTAAAAATAATCGATTTTTAATTGAGTACTTAAATTATGCATCACTATTTGAGTCAATTATCATCAATATATCTTGGTAAATGATAGATTTCTCAAAGAGCAATTAGTTTGATAGTGTTACGTTGAAAATGTAGTCGCCGGAATATGCGTTTGATAGTGTATGTCTCATATTTAAAAAAAATCGATAAATAACAAAAAAATCGAAAAACCGACTCGATAAAAAACTGACTTAATTGGTTTGGTTTAGTTCTAATATTTAAAAAATTGACTTAATTGATTTGATTTTTTTTTTTTTTTAAAGAAAATCGACCCAAATCGAACCATAAACACATTTAACGGCAGCTAAGCTAATAAGGAGAAAAAGAAGGGAATTAAAGAGGAAAGCAAATAATTAGGGGGAACAAACAGATTTTGTAGTCTCCCAAGGGATTTTCTCATTCTCCAAACATCCCATCATTACAATTCCTCTATACTACACTATTCACTCTCTTCTCTAGATTTGGATCTTATTCTCGTTTTTAATTAATATTACAGTTATCAGACGGCTTTTTACCCATCCTCATCGGGTTTTGTCGTTCAAAAAGCAATAGAAAAATAATGGCTACGTATTATTTAATTTCAAGTTCTTACCCTGCCTCATATATATTAAATCTCACATTTGACAATGGAACACCATTTGCGATCTTTAATAAACCCAAGTTGTAATGAATTAATCATTTTTCAATTGGTAACAGTAATGGGTTTATCGTTGCTATGCATATCACTTAACTGACATATAGATAAAAGAATATCAGCATTTTTTTCTAGGTAAAAATAAACAGTAAGACCCGTAATCGTACGTTGTTTTAATGATATATTTCGTTAATTGTCGCAATTTATGTTAAAAATGCAAAATAGAAACTACTTAACCGACAACACAAAAACTTTTGAATATATTGCTAGTATTTGTATGATCTCACATCTAAACTTTCAGTTGTGACAATGTATGTATGTATACATTAGCGTACAATCGCGGCACTTTCTTAGATGAAACTATTAAAATTGACCTAAATCAAGACCAATATGATACAGACATATAAAATTTGGATTTTATAATCATTAGTTGTTGAGAATGCATGGATGATTATGTCAATGACCGAGGATTTATCATATATCAATGTCGGGTCATATAACAAATGAAAATGCCCTAAATAAACGACAAAATAAGAGTACAGTAAACAAAAAAGAAAAAAAAAGGAGTATAGCATTAGTCAAATCAACTGTGGAAGTATATCACACACAATTCTCTAACCACCAATGGCCTTCTGTAATATGGTGGGTGGTTAAACCCTTGGCTCTTAATTATAGGGAATTCTCAAAATGTATTAAGTATATCAAAAGGAAGAGTTTTACTCTTTTAATAGTCATTCTCGACATGAATTCAAAATCTATATAAGATTAGATTTGTGAATTTTTAATATGGAATGCATAAACTGAATTAAAGAAATGTATACTCACTTATCCACACTCAACAAACCTCTCCACCAACGAGTGCCTGACTGCCAAAGGGACAAGAGATTCCAAAATGGAGAGCATGAAAGAAACCCAACGCGCACGTTAAAGGGAAGTCTCGTTTTATTGTAGGGCCAAAGGTACTGATTGAAGAAGAAGGATAAGGAAGAAGACTGAAGACTCAGCCACTAAGGAAATTAAAGTTGATTAAATAACACCAACAAGGTTACGGTAGAGTGATAAATACCCTTTCGATGTTCAGACATAAAGTTATTTTTATTAGGAAACACTTTAACCTCAATGTAAGATTTTTCGACGCGAATTCAAATTTAATCGGATCCCATCCGAATATTGTAAGTTGGGAAAAACCAAAAAAAAATTGATTGAACAATATTGGAAAAAATATAGACAAAGGAAAAATTTTGGGGGACCAAAAGCATCAAATCCAAGCCATAACTGTATCAATCAAAGGGGCTGGATCACATTGCACTCCTAACAATGTGCAGACAAAGATTTCTACCCAACTTGTTTTGTGTGTGCGTGTTCTTCAAATACCTGTTACATAGTCCACCTATTCCTCCCCAACCCTAATAGTGTACATAAGATTTTGCGCAAACTGTGTCAATATGTCGTGACACTCAGCTTATACGCTGGGGTTGTGGCCTGGGAAGGCTCTAAGATTTTACTTCTGCATTATTTTCTATAATTACTTACGTTGAATTTGACCAAACTTTTTATAAATAATTTTATATAATTCCAATGTCTTTTTGAGAATAATCAAATGGTTAATTAGAAGTCATAATTCGAATTAAAGTATCACTAATTCAAATAAGAGGTGGCCATTATCCAACTGAACCTTTCTTATTCGTAGTTTAACTCTGTCGAATATTACAATACTTTCAATAAAAATTGTAGGAAAAAATCATCTTAATATCAATCTTGTGTGATTTTTATATTTCTGACAAAATTATCTTACGTAACGAATTTATTGACTTACAATTTTAAAGTAGTAACGTAGTTGCTCCGTCATTCGAATTTCCACTTATAAGATTAGTTATTATATGGACTTAATTGCATATTCGTGAAAGAAAGGTAGTGTTTCTTCTCTTTGGTTTTAGACTTTTAGGAATCGCTATACGAATATAGTATAAGTTATAGTTTGAGTTTTGTGCTCTATGATCACCTCGAATTACATACAGAGTACCTCGTCTCGAGGTCAAACTATGGTCAAGTCCTAATTTTATTTTATTTTTGAATTTTAATACCAAATACTATTTGCTTATGAATTGTGATCGAGATTGATTTTAAATATTGAATAGTCTATAAATAAGCTTTAATATTTTAATACGCGGCAACACCCGAAGGCGCCATTAAATATCAAATAGTCATGATCATTGTGAATTTGCGATTGAAGCATAGATATGGGTGAGAGAGATTGAACCTACCACTTAATAATCTTTAGAATAAAAGTATATATAACTAATTAATGATCTCATACTCAAAGATTTTTCCATTTCATGTACGATAATACTATGTCAATATAATATTTTAGCAATCAAAATCCTAGTTTAGATTGCTTAACAAAGAAGTAATCATGTGCGCACTTAATTTGGGGAAGCTTGTAAGAATGATTCCTAACTCCTAACCAATTTTCATTCTTCTTAAACCTATTTTCGAAATCGTAGATAAGTTAAAACTCCTACCTTTAGTGTTTGTCCAAGTCACTGCTTTTCTTTTTCGACCCGCTTTTGTGATATTATCTGATTTGCCATTTTATTGGTTTCAGATCACCAGATGAGTACGTACTATATCCCGAAAATATTTACCCGTGCCCTCAAACCGAATAATTTAACTATAAGAGGTATAAATCAAAGTGAGAATCCTGATGATATAGGAATTACATGAAGCATTAGTGTATAGTAGTAGGAGCTTATTATTTCAGTTTGTTAGTAGTAAGTATGTATACACGTGGAATGTTAGTTAGGTGGTTAGTGGAAGTGAGTTGTCTATATATGTATAGTTAGCTCAATGTAACACAACACGTTTTCATTTTTCCTCTCAAGACAATACCCTGCTTCTTTTCTTCTCTTAAGCTCAGTTATGGCATTATCAGATTAGGATCTCCATTGTTGATTCACTCAAGTTTCACCATAGTATCAGAGTGGTAAAATCGCGATTGCGAGTTGAAATCATTGATCCTGTTCAAATTCACATCAATCTCAATTTTCGTATTGCAGTTTGTATGTAAGAGTTAACAATGGCGGCAAAAACTGACCTTGATCATAATAACCCACTGTTTCTTCACCCATCGGACACCATCGGAGCTCCGATCATCTCAATTCAATTGACTGGTTCAGAAAACTATTCCACTTGGAGTCGTGCGATGGAGATCCAGCTGTTAGAAAAGAACAAGCTAGGGTTAGTCGATGAAACTCTAAAAAGGGGGATTTTGACGAGGAACTAGGTCATCAATGGGATAGATGCAACACTATTGTCCTAGGGTGGATTATGAGTTTAGTATCGAAGGAATTGATTACTGGATATTATATGCAAGAGATGCGAGAAAAATATGGGAGGATTTGAGAGAGCGATTTGATAAAGTGAATGCATCACGAGTGTATCAGTTACACAAAGCGATATCAACAATAACTCACGGAACAGACAATATTTCAGTTTACTTTTCTAAGCTCAACAATTTGTGGGATGAGTTTGACATCATGGTTCCTCCTCCATGTGACTGTGCCGGATCAAAGAACTTCATTGAATCCATGCAAAAACAGAAGGTATTGCAGTTTCTAAT
>AWOL01S0180292.1:0-21852 GCA_000715115.1 Nicotiana otophora
TAGGGGTAAGGTCTGCGTAGATACTACCCTCCCCAGACCCCATTAATGGGATTCTACTGGGTTATTGTTGTTGTTGTTGTTTTTGAGTTTGTGGTGTTATGGGTAATGTTTATCTTCAAAGGAATTTGGAATCTGGGCACGTGGTCCTGAGGGTTGACTTTGTTGACCTTTCGAGAGGAGTTGGAAATTTTTATAAATTGATTAATTATGAGTATTGGAGTATATTTTATTAGTTTTAACGTTGTTTGACTAGTTTAGGATTGATGGACATCGGATTGAGGTATTAGAGAGGCGTTGGAGCCGGTTATGGAATTTGGCACGAGGTAAATCTCATGTTTAACCTTGTGAGGGGGAAACTAGCCCCTAGGTGACGTATTTGATATGTGCTACTTGTTGTGGGGGCTACGTATGCATGAGGTCACGAAAGTCCATACGTATCTAGATTCATATTTATGTTCGGGTAGACCTAGGATTTTACCATGCAATAAATTGTATTACTTGAATTTAATTGTTAGTTTAATTGCTTGAAGAATATAGTGAAAGCTGATAGATATCATGTTAGATCCAATCTCAATTCTATGAGTTATTTTTCGAGATAATTTATTAATAGTAAATACCATGTTTTCGTTACGTCTCTGAACCCTGTATAGTAAATATGCGAGTTGTTAGTCTATAATGACCCGATCGGTCGTTTTGTGTAATTGTGCCTCATTACCCCTTTTATGTTTCACACATATGTGTTTATGATTTTATGACTTGCGGGGTTGGTTGGTTTGGTTCTGGGAAGCTTTCGGGTTGATTTGGACCCTTTAATTCTTGACATATAAGTTTGAATTAAAAATGTTGACCAAACTTTGACTTTTGTAAAAACGACCTCGGAGCTGTATTTTGATACTCCGATAGCTTCGTAGCATGATTTCAGACTTAGGCGTATGCCCGAAATTGATTTCGGAAGTCCACAGGTTGATTTGTGTTGATTTGCCGAAATTTAATAATTTGAAGTTGAAAAGTTTGACCGTAGGTTGACTTTTAGTCATCGAGCTCGAAATTTGATTTTGAGACTTGGAATAGGTCAGTTATGGTATTTAGAACTTGTCTGCAAAATTTGGTGTCATTTGGAGTTTATTTGATAAAATTCAGACGTTTAGTTGTAACTTTCAAAATTCTTGAACTTTACTTTGAAATTCATGAATTTTAGTGTTCGATTCGTAGTTTTAGATGTTATTTTTTGTTTTGATCGTGCGAGCGAGTTTGTATGATGTTTTTAGACTTATGTGGATGTTTGGTTTGGAGCCTCGAGGGCTTGGATGAGTTTCGGACATGTTTCGGAATGGTTTTGAACTAATATTGGACTGTTGGTGTTGTTGGTGCTCAGGTATCGAAATTGCGAGTACTGGCATCGCAATTGCAAAGGTGACAATGGGGGCTCAGATGTCGCAATTGCGACTACCCCATCGCAATTGTGATGGTTGCCAAATTTTGCCTTAGTTCGCATTTGCGAACATTTGTTCGCTTTTGCGGTGCCCTCATGTTCGCAATTGTGAAGCCTCTATCACAATTGCGATGATTTCTGAGGTTGTCAGGGTTTTTAAATGCGATCCCTGGTCTGCAATTGCGATGGTTCGCAAATGCAAACCATGTGTCGCAAATGCGACATCTACAGCTGGTCCAAAGGGCTGAGCTGCGGGATTTTTAAAAATATTCACTCATGTTTTAACCATAGACTCGGTAGGAGGCGATTTGGAGAGGGGATTGTTACCTACAAACTTTGGGTAAGTGATTCTAATCCAATTCTAATCATATTCCATCAATATATCTTATATTTTAACACCAAAATCATGTGAATCACAGTGAAAATTTGTGAAACCTCTTCAAGTTTTTGAAAAATAAGAAATTGAGTTTTGATAGTCGATTTGGACTCGAATTTTGAAACTAATCACATATATGAACTCGTTGGGTCATGGGTAGTAGGAATCTACCATTGCACCCGGGTTTTGATTGGGCGGCCCTGGGTTGACTTTTGTTGACTTTATCTATTGTAATTGATTTTCCTAGCATTATTTGATGATATTAAGTCGATTTTGGTTAGATTAGAGCCCTGTGGAAAAGCTATTTCTGAGCGTTGAATTGGCCTAATTGAGGTAAGTTTTGCCGAACTTTGTGGGGGGGGGGGACTATGCCTTAGGATTGGTAATAATTGATTCAATTGTGCTATGTGAAAGCCGTGTACGCAAGGTGACGAGTGGGTGCACGGGTTGTACATGGTATTTGACCGGTTTAGGCTACTTAGACTATTTCTATGCTTTAAATGAAATGCCATATCATGTTCTAAATTCTCATAGTCAATCTATTCTTGTTTGTGTTAGTCTATCCTCACATGCCCTAATTGATTTGTTTAACACTTGTTGTACATCCTACTTGATAAATTACTCTCATGCTTTAGTTGAACGTGTTGCCCCTTTAATTGATACGTGTCATTTCTTTCATTGTTGATTATAATTATTTGAAGTCATTGTATATGTTATCTCTTTCATTGTTAATTAAAATTATTTGAAGTCATTGTTACTGGTTATCTCTTTCATTGCTATTATTCTCATTTGAAGTCATGATATTAATTCCATTGTAAGATAATGGTATTTGGTTCGTAGTTACGCGTTATCTTTATTATTGTTGAGTTATTGGTATTGAAGTTGTGGAAGTCGTATCATTTCGAAGCAAAGTTGATAATTGTTACGATATCTTTCTTGTTGAGTATTTACATTCATTGTTATTATTGACATTCTTGTACACGTTGTGGTAGAGCCGTGGGCTATTGTTGTGAAAATATTGATATTGTTGATTGTTGGCAAGTTGTGATATATGGGCACTTGTTGTGTGAGTTGTTATTGTGATGTAATATTGACGCGCATGCGGCGGTATAAGGCTTGGGGTTAATGTGTATGTGGTGGTATAAGGTGGGACTTATGTGTGTGTTGCTTGTAGGGGAACTACGTGAAGCCACGCGGCGTCATAAGGTAGGCTAAAGTGTGTGTAGCTATTTCGGGAAAATCGTTTTCAAAACCTATTTCAAATGTAAGGCTCACGCGGCGGTATAAGGAAAGATTGTGATTGAGATTGTAAATTGTGAATACGAGATGGTACCTCGGTTATGAGTCTTGGTCTATATACATGAGGGTGTACCTCAGTGGTGATTATTATTGTACACGAGGCGGTACCTCGTTGTCATTCTCGTTGTTTTGTTCTTCCCTGTTTCTTTTGCCAGTTATTGTCTGTATATGATCATTGTGGTTCTCATTAACTGATTCTTTATATTATTTCTGTGTTTACAATTCCGGTATTAGTTCATGCTGTTAATTGATTCGTATCAGTTATTTCTCTAATCTCCATTATTTAACCTTATTACGTTTTCATACTATTTATTTATATCCTAGTACGTGTCTTGATCTTGCCTCGTCGCTCCTCTACTGAGGTTAGGCTTAATACTTACTGGGTACCATTGTGGTGTACTCATACTACGTTTCTGCACATATTTTTACAGATCCAGGTACGTCTGCTTATGCCGGTCGTTAGTGATAATTTGCAGAGATTTCAAGGTATGTTTGCTCGGCGTCTGCATGCCTCGGAGTCACTTTCCTTTATTCTTATTTTCTATTATATTTTCTTTCAGACAGTGATGTAGTAAATATTCTAGTTTTACTCTATATAGCGTATGACTCAGTTCCACCGGTCTTGGGGAGTGTATTATTGTTGATTCTGTTTTCGGAAGTTTACATGAGTTATTCAGCTTTGTTTTAGTATTTTATTAATTATTTCTGTCAAGTTATTATTAATTGTAGGCTTACCTAGTCGTATAGACTAGGTGCCATGAAATCCTATGGAGGAGAAATTAGGGTCGTAACAAGTTGGTATCAGAGCTCTAGGTTCATAGGTGTTACGAGTCATAAGCAGGTTCAGTAGAGTCTTGCGAATTGGTACGGAGACGTCTGTACTTATCTTCGAGAAGCTACAAAACTGTTAGGAAAATTTCACTTATTTGATTTCTTATCGTGCGAATTGGTTGACTTCAAAAACTCAATCTTTGACTTTCTATTCTCTCACATATGGTGAGGACACACATTGTTGGATCTGACAATCAGACACTCGCGCCCCCTGCTAGAGCCGTGAGAGGCCGGGGCCGGGTCAGAGGCCTAGAAGGGCATGTGATGCAGCCGGAGCACCTGCTCGAGCTGCGACTAATAAGGAGCCATCATTAGCCTTAGTTGGGGGACATGCACCCGAGGCGCCTATTGCCACCCCAGCACTTCAGGAGACCCTCGCTCAGTTCTTGAGCATGTTCGGTACCTTAGCGTATGCGGGGTTGATTCCAATTGCACCAGCCACATCTCAGGCTGGGGGAGGAGCTCAAACTCCCGCGGCCCGTACCCCAGAGCAGCGGGTCCAGGTTGATCAGATCCTAGAGGTTATACCAGTACAACCTGTTATTTCGGTTCAGCCCGTGGTTAGGGCAGCAGCATCTGAGGAGAAGCAGCTTAGACTTGAGAGGTTCAAGAAGTATCACCCTCCTACTTTCAGTGGTTTAGCTTCAAAGGATGCACATGGGTTTCTAGAGGAGTGCCATCGTATTCTCCACCCCATGGGTATTGTGGAGACGAGTGGGTTGCTTTTCTACTTTCCAACTGTCGGGAGAAGCGTATCAATGGTGGCGGGTGTACGAGGAGGGTAGCCCACCCAAGGCAGCTTCACTTACATGGACTCAATTTTCAGAGTTATTCTTAAGAGAGTTTGTTACTCAGACCCTTTGGGATGCATAGGCGCAAATTTTGGGTAGCTGCGCCAGGATACTATGACAGTGTCGGAGTATGCTATCTAATTCAGTGATTTGTCAGGACATGCACCTGCCTTGGTTTCTACAGTCAGAAAACGAGTCTGTTGATTTATCAAAGGGCTCAACTATGGTATTAGGTTAAGCATGGCTCGAGGGTTGGAGACAGCTACCCCATATCAGCAGGTAATAGAGATTGCATGGAGGTTGGAGGGTATGCGGGGCTGTGAGATAGAGGACATGGGGACCAAGAGGCCTCGTGGTACGGGAGGATTTAGTGGTGGTAACACTGCAGGTACAGCCTGTCATGGTAGAGTCTATGGGAGTCGTCCAGTTCATTCAGCACTTCTAGCTTCTAGTGGTGCTCTGGTTATTCCGAGATCTTAGGTTGTCCACTTTGCTCAGCCATTTTCTAGTGCACCTCCTACATGGGGTGCCATCAGTAGTCAGTCCAGCCGACCAGGCCCGAGCCAGTCTCAGCAGCCACGCCCACCGAGATCTTGCTTTGTGGTGATACCCGTCACATGGTTAGAGACTATCCCAGACTCAGGAGGGGTGCACCTCCATAGACTACTCAGGCTCTATGGATTCAGTTAGGTCCACAGACTTCTCAGGCTATGGTTGTTGCCCCAGTTGTCGCTCTACCCACACAACTAGCTTGGGGTGGGGGACGGACGGGTAGAGGTCCCACTAGAGGGGGAGGCCAGGCTAGATTCTATGCTTTTCCGGGTAGGACGGAGGTAGTTGCTTCAGACTCAGTCATTACAGGTATGGTTCCGATTTTCCATAGAGATGCATTCGTCTTATTTATTTCGGATCCACTTATTTGTATGTATCATCTTACTTTGCTCCATATTTGGATATATCTCGTGATTCTTTGAATTCTCATGCTTATATGTCCATGCCTGTGGGAGATTCCATTGTTGTGAACCATGTGTATCGGTCGTGTTTATTTGTTATTGGTGGAATTGAGACTAGAGTTGATCTATTGTTACTTAGTATGGTATACTTTGATGTAATCTTGGGCATGGACTAGTTATCTCCCTATCATGATATTCTAGATAGCCAATACTGTGACACTGGCTGTGCTAGGTTTACCACGGTTAGAGTGGAGGGGTTTATTGGATTAATGTCCTAGCAGGGTTGTTGCATTTCTAAAGGCTCATTGGATCGTTGAGAAAGTGTGTGATACTTATCTAGCCTTTGTGAGTGATGTATGTGCTCATACTCCTACCGTTGAGTCAGCTCCGATAGTGAGAGACTTTCTAGATATATTTCTAGCGGATCTTCCGGGCATGCCGCCTGATAGGAATATTGCTTTTGGTATTGACTTGTTGTCAGGAACTCAGCCTATTTTTATTACATAATATCGTATGGCCCCAATAGAGTTAAAAAAGCTAAAGGAGCAGTTGCAGGAGTTGCTTGATGAGGGCTTCATTCGGCCTAGTGTGTCACCTTGGGGTGCTCTAGTCTTATTTGTGAAGAAGAAGGATAGTTTTATATGCATGCATAATTGATTATTGGCAGTTATACAAGGTTACAGTGAAGAACAGGTATCCATTGCCATGCATTGATGATCTATTTGATCAGCTACAGGGTGCCAGAGTGTTCTCAAAGATTGATTTGTGGTCAGGTTATCACCAGCTAAAGCTTAGGATCCGAATATTATGAAGACTGCATTCAGGACTTGGTATGGTCACTACGAGTTCCTTGTGATGTCATTTGGGTTGACCAATGCCCCAGCAGAATTTATGCACATGATGAACAGTGTATTCTAGCCTTATCTTGATTCAATTGTCATTGTGATTGTTAACGACATCTTGGTGTACTCCCGTAGTCCGGAAGAACATGAGCAGCACTTGAGGATCATGCTCCAGACCTTGATAGAGAATAAGTTGTATGCAAAATTCTCAAAATATGAATTCTGGCTTGATTCAGTGGTTTTTTTGGGTCATGTGGTGTCGAGTGAAGGGATCGAGGTAGATCCGAAGAAGATTGAAGTAGTATAGAATTAGCCCAGACCATTTTTAGCTACTAAGATTCAGAGTTTTCTTGGTTTGGTCGGGTATTATCGTCGTTTCATAGAGGGTTTCTCATTTATTACTGCACCTATGACCAGATTGACCTCGAAGGGTTCTCCTTTCATATGGTCCGGGGAGTGTGAGGCGAGCTTTTAAAATCTCAATACTTCTTGACTACTACCCCATTGTTGGTGTTGCCTACGGGCTTGAGTATTATACCGTATATTGTGATGCGCCACGTGTTGTCTTTGGCGCGGTGTTGATGCAGGACGGTAGGGTGATTGCCTACACGTCTCAACAGCTGAACACCCATGAGAAGAATTATTTAGTCCACGACTTGGAGTTAGCAGCCATTGTTCATGCATTGAAGATCCGGCGGCATTATTTGTACGGTGTCCCTTGTGAGGTCTTTACTGACCACCAGAGTCTACAACATCTGTTCGAATAGAAAGATCTTAACTTGCGGCAGCGGAGGTGGTAAGAGTTGCATAAGGTCTATGGTATCATCATTCTATATAATTCCGGGAAGGCTAATATGGTGGCTAATTCCTTGAGTCGAAAGGAGGAGATTTTGGGTAGTTTAGCATATCTACCGGCAGCATAGAGGCCATTAGCATTAGATGTTCAGACCTTAGCCAACCAGTTTGTTAGATTGGATATTTTGGAGCCCAATCGAGTTCTTACTTTCATGATTTACGGCCTTCTCTATATGATTATATCAGAGAGCGTCAATATGATGACCTCCATTTGCCCGTCCTCAAGGACACAGTTCAGCACGGCGATGCCAAGGAGGTTAGTATTAGAGGTGACAGTGTGTTGTGGATGCAAGGCCGGTTATGTTTGCCCAATGTAGATGGGTTGCATGAGTTGATTCTTCAGGAGGCCCACAGTTCGCGGTACTCTATTCATCCGGGTGTCGCTAAGTTGTATCAGAATTTGAGGCAACACTATTGGTGGAGGAGAATGAAGAAAGAAATAGTGAAATATGTATCTCGGTGCCTAAATTATTAGCAGGTGAATTATGAGCATCAACGGCCGGGTAATTTGCTTCAGCGACTTGAGATTCCCAAGTAGAAATGGGAGTGTGTCACCATGGACTTCATTTTTGGGCTCCCATGGCTCAGAAGAAATTTGACACGGTATGGGTGATTATGAACAGGTTGACAAAGTCGACTCATTTCATCCCGGTAATGACTGCCTATTCTTCAGAGCAGCTAGCTCAGTTTTATATCTGCGAGATTGTACGACTTCATGGCGTACCGATATCCATCATTTCTGATCGGGGTATGCCATTCACATCACGTTTTTGGGGAGCCGTTCAGGGTGAGCTAGGCACACGGGTTGAGTTGAGTACAACATTTCACCCCCAAACAAACTTACAGTCCAACCGCACCATACAGATATTTGAGGATATGCTTCAGGCCTATGTTATGGATTCCGGGGGCTCTTGGGATCAGTTCTTGCCACTTGCAGAGTTTGCCTACAACAACAACTACCAATCAAGTATTCAGATGGCTCCTTGTGAGGCCCTATATGGGAGACGGTGTCGTTCTCCAGTTGGGTGGTTTGAGCCGGGAGAGGCTAAGTTATTAGGCACAGATTTGGTTCGAGATGCTTTGGAGAAGGTCAAGATGATCCAGGATTGGCTTCGTACAGCCCAATCTAGACAGAAGAGTTATATGGATCGGAAGGTTCATGATATTGCATTCATGGTTGGAGAGCGAGTCTTGCTCCCAGTTTCACCCATGAAGGGTCTGATAAGGTTCGGAAAGAAGGACAAGTTGAGCCCTAGGTATATCGGACCTTTTGAGATCCTTGAGAAGATTAGTGAGGTGGCCTACAAGCTTGCATTTCCACCTAGTTTATCTACGGTTCATCCAGTGTTCCATGTTTCTATGCTCTGAAAGTATTATGGTGACATGTCTTATGTTTTATACTTCAGCACAGACCAATTGGACGAGGGTTTGACTTACATTGAGGAGCCTCTGGTTATCTTATCAAAGAACATTACTTCAGTGAAGGTTCAATAGAGGGGTCATCCGATTGAGGAGGAAACCTTGGAGACCGAGCACGACATGCGGAGTCATTATCCTCATCTATTCACCACTTCAGGTAAGTCCTTATGCACGTTCGAGGACAAACATTTATTTTAAGAGTGGGAGAAAGTAATGACCTGATCGGTCGTTTTGTGTAATAGCGCCCTGTTACCCCTTTTTATGCTTCACACATGTGTGTTTATGATTTTATGACTTGCGAGATTGGTTGTTTTGTTCTGGGAAGCTTTCGGGTTGATTTGGACCCTTTGACTCTTGAATTAGAAATGTTGACCAAACTTTGACTTTTGTGAAAATGATCCCGGAGCTGTGTTTTGATGACTCCGATAGTTTCGTATTGTGATTTCGTACTTGGGCGTATGCCCATAATTGATTTCGGAAGTCCGTAGGTTGATTTGCGTTGATTTGCCAAAATTTAGCAATTTGAAGTTGAAAAGTGTGACCATAGGTTGACTTTTAGCCATCGATATCGGAATTTGACTTTGAGATTTGAAATAGGCATGTTATGTTATTTAGAGCTTGTCTGCAAAATTTGGTGTCGTTTGGAGTTGATTTGATAGGATTCGGACGTTTAGTTATAACTTTAGAAATTCTTGAACTTTACTTTGAAATTCATGTGTTTTAGTGTTCGATTCATAATTGTAGATGTTATTTTTGTGTATTGATTGCACGAGCGAGTTTTTATGATATTTTTAGACTTGTGTGGATGTTTGGTTTGGGGCCCTGAGGGCTCGGATGAGTTTCGAACATGTTTTGGAATTGTTTTGAACTAAAATTGGACTACGGGTGTTGTTGTTGCTCAAGTATCATAATTGTGAGCACCCGTATCTCAATTGCGAAGGTGACAGTAGGGGCTTGAATGTCGCAATTGAGACTTCCCCTTAGCAATTGCAAAGCTTTCCAGATTTTGCTTTAGTTTGCATTTGCAAACATTTGTTTGTTTTTGTGGTGCCCTCCAGTTCGCAATTGCGAAGCCTCTATCGCATTTACGATGATTTATGAGGCTGTAAAGGTTCGCAAATGCGAGCTATGGTCCGTAATTGAAAGGGTTCGCAAATACGAACCCTGTGTCACAAATGCGACATATGTAGCTGGTACAAAGGGCTGGGAGACGGGAATTTTGAAGACATTCTCTTATTTTTGACCCCTAGACTCGGTAGGAGGCGATTTGGAGAGGAGATTGTCACCTACAAACTTTGGGTAAGTGATTCTAATCCATTTTTAATCATATTCCATCAATATATCCTAGATTTTAACATCAAAATCATGTGAATCAAAGTGAAAATTTGTGAAACCTTGTCATTTTAAGAAAAATAAGAAATTGAGTTTTGAGAGTGAATTCGGACTCGGATTTTGAAACTAATCACATATATGAACTCGTGGGGTCATGGGTAGTCGGAATCTATGATTGGACCCGGGTTTTGACCGTGCGAGCTCCGAGTTGACTTTTGTTGACTCTTTCGGGAAAATATAAAGATCTTCGCTTTATTTATTGTAATTGATTTCCCTAGTATTGTTTGATGATATTAATTTGATTTTGGTTAGATTTGAGCCGTGTGGAGGTGAATTTTAAGGAAAAAGCTATTTCTAAGTGTTGAATTAGCCTAGTTGAGGTAAGTATCTTGTCTAACTTTGTGGGGGGGGGAAACTACCCCTAGGATTGGTATTGATTGATTCATTTGTGCTATGTGAAAGTCGTGTATGCAAGGTGACGAGTGGGTGCACGGGTTGTACGTGGTATTTGACTAGTTTAGGCTAATTAGACTATTTTCATGCTTTAATTGAAATGCCATATCATGTTCTAAATTCTTATAGTCAATCTATTCTTGTTTGTGTTAGTCTATCCCCACATGCCCTAATTGATTTGTATAACACTTGTTCTATATCCTACTTGATAAACTGCTCTCATGCTTTAGTTGAACTTGTTGCCCCTTTAATTGATATGTGTTATCTCTTTCATTGTTGATTATCATTACTTGAAGTCAATATATGTGTTATCCCTTTTACTGTTAATTATCATTATTTGAAGTCATTGTTACTAGTTATCTCTTTCGTTGCTATTATTCTCATTTGAAGTCATGATATTTCTTCCATTGTAAGATAATGGTATTTGGTTCGTAGTTACATGTTACCTTTCTTATTGTTAAGTTATTGGTGTTGAAGTTGTGGAAGTCCTATCATTTTGAAGCGAATACTACACTTCTGCATATTGTTGTACAGCTCCAGGAATATCGGCGCGTGCCGGTCATAAGTGATCATCTGTTAGTTGCTTTACGGAGACTTCAAGGTATGCCTGCTCGACATCCGCAGGCCTCGGAGTCACCTTCCTTTATTCTTATTTTCTGTTGTATTTTATTTCAGATAATGATAGAGTAGATATTCTAGTTTTACTCTGTAGAACTTATGACTCAGTTCCACCGATCTTGGGGGGTGTATTGTTGTTGATTCTGTTTTCGAAAGTTTACATCATTTATTCAGCTTTGTTTTAGTATTTTGTTAATTATTTCTGCCAAGTTATTATTAACTATTAGGCTTACCTAGTCGTAGAGAATATGTGCTCTCATAACATCCTACGGAGGAAAAATTGGGGTCGTGACAAAGTCGATAAGTTTCTTCTCTTCCTGGGGATCGAATCGAGTCGAACGTCTCGGCAGTATATGTATATATGAGATGCATCAATGGATCGGATTGTACGATATTGGCAATGTATGTACATGACTATGGATCGGATTGAACGACCTCTGCATAATTCGTGCGCAAAACTGCTAGGAGTCTGAATACTCACGAGATTACCCTCTTGAGTGAACTTGAAAATTTAACGATATCCCCTTTATGACCTGAGATCACATGTTTAATTGATGGTTCTTATTTGTTGAAATGGCATGTGGCACTTGGGAATTTTTAAACTGATGATATTTTGTTAACGGATTTCGTTACCTACGGTTCCTTATTCTATTGATCTTATTGTATTTCATGCATGATTATGATTCATGTCGACCCCTTGTCACTACTTCTCAAAGATTAGGCTAGATATTTACTGGGTGCGCGTTGATTTACGTACTCACGCTACACTTCTGCACTAAATGTGCAGGATCTGACATGTTCATTTGGTGGTCATCTTGGCACTTAAACGCATCTGCGGGAACTTTATGGTGAGTTGCATTCCATGCTGCGTGTCGCAACCATAGAGTCTCCATCACATTTATTTATTTTATCCTGTCTGATTCACATTCCAGACATATATTGTATTATTATTGTACTTCTTAGTAGATTCTCATGCACTTGTGACACCGATTTCTAGTATATTCTAGTTGAAGTTAATGGTTTTGCTTTTAATATCGTCACATTTTATTGTATGTCTTACTAATATTGCACGTACTTATGATTTCATATTCATTAAATTTTCTTACTTAATAAAATTTATAATTTCAAAAGTAATAAAATAAATAATTATTTAGATAGTTCACCAAGCTAACAATGATGTTGGGCGTCATCATGACCTACAACGGGAATTGGATCCTGACAAAGTCAATGATTAAGAAATGAAAGCTTGATTTTTTCTTCCCAACATAAATGAAAGCTTATTGCACATACATAAAAATTAACGTGCAAAGCTTGAAAATCGGGGTCGTAGGAGCTTTATCAGGTATTTAATTCTGGTTTATGGGAACAGACTAATAGGAATCAAAATTTATCCCTTAATTATGGATTATTTTTAAGATCTTCGTTTATGCTATAAATGTTAATAACTCTGTCGCTTTTGAAATAAACCAAAAGCAATGATGTTTATGGCAATATTTTTTAATAAACGTTGTACCATGTAAAAAGCTCTAAAATATGTTTCATCTTATAATACATCACATATGTTGCACATTTTGCTCTAGTAATATCACTAGCTAGTTAATTAACTATTTTTTAAGATAATGATCCATATTTAATAATCAAACAATCTTTTTCCCCTAAAAGAAAGTGCCAAGTCCCATGCTTCCCATTCTTGGAAAAAAGTGCAGGTCCTAACAGTGAGGTAAAGTTTTTCAGAATAATCATTTTCTTCTTGTTTTGAAAACACAAGTGAATGACTCCTGCTAGATCATTGTTTTGTACTATACATAGTTAGGGGACGCGAATACATTACATGTGCTGACTTATGGCAAATGAAGGCCACAAATATGAGGAAGATTTGATGATCAAGAAAGTTACGCTCAAGGAAATAAAGTTTTTTTCTCCTAACTAATTAAGTCACATAGATTATGAAAAGATTTTAAGTAATGTATTGTTTTCTAATGTACAAAAACGATTCTCATCTTTTAGAAGTACCAAAAAGCAAAAAAGATCTATTGGCTTTCAATGGCTCCGTCTAATATATAATGTTTACTTAAAAGGCTCATTGGCTTTTAAGTAACATAGTTTCTAATATAATTAATGAAATAAACTCCAAAATCAGGATGACCGAATAGTGTCTTAGCTTTGGGGCAACAATAGGGTAAAATATATGAACTCCTATTCACACAAACAGAAATGAGAAGTATTTAATGGCAAACAGTGGACTATTCTAGGTACTTAATCCATCCATTCTTAATTAGATAAATTAAATTTAAGCTATAGAAAGGAATCTATTTTGGTTGGGAAAGTTTTACCCCTTAGTGTGTATATATCCCGACGAGAATTAAAATTAAACAATAATTAGATCAATAACTTTAATTTGAATATAGAATGGTTAAACAATAACAAAATCTTACGTACTTGGCAAAAGAGGTGAACATTACAAACATTATTGTTAAAAGTGCGACTTACCCTTTGTGATATTTACATTTTGTGAGAAAGCAGTTGGAAGTCAGAATTTCTGTACATTGCTATCTTTAAAAGTATAGAACAACGTAGTCGTTGTAGTATAGTGGTAAGTATTCCCGCCTGTCACGCGGGTGACCCGGGTTCGATCCCCGGCAACGGCGTTTCCTTTTTAAATTTTAAAATTTAAGCGGCAAATTCTTAAATTATGGAATTGTTTATATCATAATTGTAGTATTTAATTATCCCTCACTTTTTAAGGGATAATAATTTCTGGCTTAGTTATCTCGGAAAAATAACTATTCATTCCGTTTTAATTTATGTGAACCTATTTTCTTTTTAGTCCGTGCCAAAAAGAATGACCTCTTTCCTTATTTAGAAACAATTTATCTTTATGCAATGATTTATAGCCACACAAAATATATGTGCCTCAGTTTACACTACAAGTTCAAAAGTCTTCTCTCTTTTCTTAAACTCCGTGTCCAGTTAAATAAGTTCACATAAATTGAAACGGAAGGAGTATTAATTTAAGGATAACATTATTTTATTTTTTTCGTGATTAGAAATTATGGGATTGTTTATATCATACTTGTAGTATATTAGTATCCCTCACTTTTTAAAGATCTCTGGATTAGTTATATCGGTAAAATAACACACTTGTCTTTCTCTAAACTTTTTCTTCTAAAATTTTTAAAGAAAAATAAAGTTACAATTAAAAATAAATATTTATTTCATATAAACTAAACACACACACACACACATATATTATATTTTGTATATCGCATTTTTTGTGAATGAATCAAAAATCTACCGACAAAAATATGTTTAATAAATAATTTTGTCATTATTTAATTCCCGAATTATAATCTTGTCATTCTAATCACAAGATAACTGTTCCCTGACCAAACAAATCCTAATTAGGTGTAACAAATATCATTTAAAGAATGACAAGTTTTCCAACAAATAACCAACAAATGTATCAAGATCCTTTTAAGTTTTTAGTTCTAGAGTGATATCTTTTTAATAGTTATTTTTAAACGAACTACTTAATTCCAGGTTCATGAATATCCATTTTAAAAAATATTTTTAAATAAAAACTCAATTCCAAGCTCCAATTAAATGGAGGATTCCCATTTCCACTTCCACTTTGAACCTAGTAACATTGATCTATTGGGAATCATAAAATGGAAAAGGCTTTTCCTTCATGTCCTTTTCACTCCCATAACAATTAGGACAACTAACAAGAGAATGCTTTAATAGGTTAATTATATTCGATACAACATCAGTTGCATATAAATATTTCGTTTTTCTTAAGTTTTTGGATTTGTTTTACTGGATGTCCCCGCAGGAACAAGCTTTAGGAGATATTTAATATTTACATTAAAGGTTTGAAAAGTATGAAAATCTATTTGGTAAAAATAGTATTAGTCAATAACAAGCAAACATAATATCTTGTCTTTGTGTTGCTAGTTGAATGATGAAAAAGATTATCATGGATTGTAGTGGGAAGAATAAGATTCTTCTCCTTAACTAGAGGTCTAAGGTTCGGTTGGGTTTTTAGTTCAAAATGGTATGAATGGAACGAAGGGGGAAATAAAAAATTTGAATTTCCCTCCTTTACAAAGGAACATTATCTCATATTAGAGGAGGAAAGCTTATTTGTTGGGTATATATATATATATATATAACTGCATTTCTTCTAGCTTTTAAGAGTTGAGAAAAAGTCAAGTCTTGCGTCGTCGTCGCCCTTCGGCTTCGGCTTCGGCTTCGGCTTTGGATTTGGTCAAATGATCTGATTGATTGATTAATTTTTTGGATCAAATTTATTAGTTAAATATTAAAATTATATTAGTAATATTTTGTAACGGTAATTTAATTTTTTCTCGCATTTTATTTTCCCGTTAAAATTCGAAATTGGCGATTCGCGTAAATAGCCGTTTCGTGAAATAACCTCTTTGAGTCACAGCCTTAAAGGAAGAGTTGCAACTCTTCTGCTTGAACCCAACTTGTTGGTTATAAACATCAGGCCATTCACTTAGATTTTTCTTACAAAAATTCTGAAATCTCTTCTTCCTTTTTGCATTATTTACTTACAAAAATAAAGTAAGTGTGATTCATTACCGCCATTTGTGTTTGTTGTACACTGATGTTTGAAGTACCGCTATACAAGTATGGTTTATCCATTCTATTGTGGGAGAAAATAATCCTAAACCTCGGGTTTTAGGAGAGATTAAGTTCCTTAAGAAAATAATGTACATGCAGTGGGCTCAGATATAATTCTGCATCTTCTTCATTTTTGTTTTTCTTTGTTTAAGTTTCGAGAATGTATTTTACGAATACAATGCCACATGAATGGGGAATGAATATATAATAAAAATATGCATAAAAATAGTGTGATTTGCAAGTAAGGATTAATCGCATCTAGTTAATTCCTTTTAAACTTTTCTGTAATGAACTTATATCGGATATACTCAGTTAATTGGTAGATTTGATATCTTTGAACCATCGAACTTTAGTGTATACCTAGACAACCATAAGTCACACAATCAATCCTTAACCGTCTTTGGTTCTCATTGCTGTGTTCGTTTCAGCCATGAACACTATCTGATTTCATAAGTGTGTGGAGACCTTGTCTTATAAAATTCTTCTTGATGTGGCTAACACTTCACACTTACATAGGTGATTCCTAAATGTGTCATCCCGCAGATACACTATTTAATATACCTTGTATCAAACTTAAAAATTATTAAACGCCTTAATTCTTTATCTTTGTTACTGAACATTGTCTCATCACGAGAATGGACTAAATTATTTTATTTGACAATGTTGAACCATCATTAATGACTTTGTTTGATCTCTTTGAACCTAGATCTTGGGATCTCCTTGAACCTAGATCTTGGGATCTCCTGTCTTCTAGGTAGAGTTACTGCCACAATGACTTGTTGTCACGACCCAAAATATAACTAGTCGTGATGACACCTAACCCAACCCGCTAGGTAGATCAATTATTAACTATCCAATTCTATCAACAATTATTAACTATCCAATTCTATCAATAATTATTAAAGAAATTTAAGTAAAGAAAAATCTTAATCTTATACATTCCCCAAGAATTGGTAGTACAAATCATGAGCTTCTAAGAATAGAGTATACAAAGCTGGTATGAAGTAAATACATCATCTGTTCGAATAGTATATAAAAAGAGTTTTATAAATCTAAGGCTACCATGAACAAGAGGCAGCTACAATCGAAACACAGGTACATCTTCGGATCCAGCTCCCAACGAACATAACATCATCAACAACCAACATCTGCACGCAAGGTGCAGGAGTGTAGTATGAGTATAATCGATCCCATGTACTCAATAAGTAACAAACTTAACCTTAGGTTGAAAGTAGTGAAGAGCTTGTATCAAGGTCAGAATCCAACTTCCATAACCAACAATAGTTTATAACAACATAAAACAAGTAATACCAGAAGTAACTCAACAATCAAATGCTCAACAAAACATGATTTATGAAAATAGTTCTACCTTTCAAGTACATCAATGAAAACCCAAATCGTTTACCGGAGTTGCCAAAAATATGAATAAGTTTGATAATAATAATTTTTTCAAAATCCTTTCAATAATAAATAAGATGTTTCATTTTCTTTCCAGATAACCAGTGTAAAACAAATGCATCACTATGCCCATCTATCAACATGTGTGAGAAATCATGAATGATATGATACCGTAGAGCATGAGAAAAATATATCTCTATGCATGTATGTCATGTGTGCATGTCAATGCAATGTATCTCAAAGATGTACTCATGTACTCACACTCTCAGAGTACTCAATCTCACTTTCTCACACATTCCACTCATCATGCCCAATCACTTGGTACTGTATATGGCCAATCCGGCCCAGGGAAGATTCATCCCGGAATATACACATCAACTGATCATCAGTCACTCAGTACCGAGTAGGGCCAATCCAGCCCGTGGAGAAGATCCATCTCCAGGTATATAATACTTCGGACAAGATCCATATCCAAGGAAGATTCATCCCTAAATAATATCAACCATGCCCTCTGGGGGTGTACAGACTCCGGAGGGGCTCTTTCAGCCCATGTGCTATAAACCGCACGGACAACTCATGTGTTGTACTAACAACTCATGTGCTTTAGTAAAGCTTATAAGGCCTGCTGCAGGTAGGCAGCCCCGATCCACATAATAATAATAATATATATAAAACCAACATGGCCTGCTGCAGGCGGGCATCCCGATCCACATAATAATATCCTCACAGTCAGGCTCTCGGCCTCCCTCAGTCATCAATCTCTCCAGTCTCTCTCTCATAGGCTCACAATGTCATGACAATAGCCCGAAAATGATGATATGATGTATCAATAAATAACAACAGAGACTGAGACACGATATGCAATGAAATGAATATGACTGAGTATAAAGTTTCCATTTAAAACAAATAATACACAACAATATAACCTCTATGGATCCCAATAATACTGGCACATA
This sequence comes from Nicotiana otophora, assembly GCA_000715115.1. Taxonomy (NCBI): domain Eukaryota; kingdom Viridiplantae; phylum Streptophyta; class Magnoliopsida; order Solanales; family Solanaceae; genus Nicotiana; species Nicotiana otophora. The sequence goes on from AWOL01S0180292.1 coordinate 18,203, forward strand.
GCCTCAACATGATTTTTAATATGATTCTCAACTAAATTTCTTTAACACATAAAACTGCATAGAAAATGCCAAGATTATTTGACTACCAAAATTTCACGGAACCAATTATGTCACAATTTCTATGGTACACGCCCATCACCTAGCATGTGCGTTACCTCCTAACAATTCACATACTACATATATTCAGAGTTCATACCCTCAACTCCAAGATTGGAAGAGTTACTTACCTCGAACAAGACAAATCCAATGTCAAGCAAGCTAAACAATGCTCCAGAAATCCCTTTCTGCGCGTATCAACTTCTAAACGGCTCAAATCTAGCCACAATAAATTTGATTCAGTCCACACAATTTATAACAATTAATTTCATATCAGAATACTAATATTTTCCCACAAAATCCGAAATTACACTCCAAAAATCGCCCGTGGGGCCCACATCTCGGAATTCGACAAAATTAAAAAATCCGACAACCCATCCAATTACAAGTTCAACCATACTAATTTCACTCAATTCCGACTCCAAATCGGTGTTCAAACCTCAAATATTCATATTATGAACTTTAGGCCAACACCCCCAATTTACTCTTTAAATTCATCAACCAATTGCTAAAAATGAAGATAAATTCATGGAATATAATCATAGGGGAGTCAAGAATACTTACCCTAAGTTGTGTAGAAAAATTCCTCTCCAAAGTCACCCAAACCAAGCTCCAAAATGTCCAAAATCAGAAAAATCTCGGAAAACCCTCGTTTTTAACACTGCCCAGGCATTTGTGCACCTGCGAAGCCTGGGCTCGCACCCACGCGCCCGCTGGTGCGAATAATCTGGGCTCACCTGCGAAAATGACTAACTCCGGCTGCTGCCTCCGCTCCTGCGACCAATGGTCTGCATCTGCGCTATCGTAGGTGCAGAGAAACCATCGCACCTATGACCCATGCTGGTCTCCACCCTTTCCGCACATGCGCTCAACCTGCCGCACCTGCGGCATCGCATCTGCGGCCCCTCTCCACAGGTGCGGTCACACCAGCAGTTCTTATAATATCTCAAATCAAATTCCATGTCTGTTAACCACCCGAAATCAACCTGAGGCCCCCCGGGACCTCAACCAAGCATACTAAAAAGTCATATAATATCATACGAACTTAGTCGAATCCTCAAACCACCTCAAACAACAACAAAAACATGAATTACACACGGATTCAAGCCTAATGAATTTTGAAATTTCCAACTTCTACAAACAGCGCCGAAACCTATCAAATCACGTCCGATTGACCTCAAATTTTGCACACAAGTCACGTTTCACATTATGGACCTATTCCAATTTCTAGAATTGGATTCAGACCCCGATATCAAAAAGTCAACCCCTCGGTCAAACTTCCCAAAAATTTAACTTTTGCCATTTCAAGCCTAATTCCACTACAGACCTCCAAATAACTTTTCGGACACGCTTCTAAATCTAAAATCACCATACGGAGCTATTAGAATCATCAAAATTCAAATCCGAGGTCGTTTACACATAAGCCAACATCGATCGACTTTTCTAACTTAAGCTTTCCATTATGAGACTAAGTGTCTTAATTCATTCCGAAATCATTCCGGACCCGAACTAACTAATTTGATAGGTCATAATACAGCTATAAAGCACAAATAGAGCAGTAAATGGGAGAACGGGGCTGTAATACTCAAAACGATCGGCCATGTCGTTACATTCTCCCCCACTTAAACATACGTTCATCCTCAAACGTGCCAAGAGTTATTTCCAAGCCATCAAATCACTATTCCATATTAGCACGTACGTACCCCGGGGGTGATCCCACGTCATCCTATTCTACATAGGCCTGACAACGCAATACAACTGAAAATCCTTAATTTAACCTTAGCCCAAAAACCTTAGAATTCAATTCCCAACCTTCAGAATTTCTTACAAGACCCAAATCTCACAGTTACACACTGTATAAGTCTGAATAAGCTGCATCGAGCCATGACCATAACCCCAGATATAATCATATAACATACTACATAATTGCATGCTCGCAACACCATTCCCGATCACAGTAACTACTCTAGCTAACCCGATACTGGTATTAAACCCCATATCAAACAAAATCGCATTCCAAAACCTTCGTACACTGCTGATAATGAAAGAAACACGCAGAAATCTCAGGACCCCTTATCAGATCAACAAGTCATGGAGCTCTCTCGCCCCAACCAGAACCATAATCACTTTCTAAGCTGAATTTCAATATTATCCTCCCGAATATACTATTTCAGAGCTGATAGTACTCATTATAGGTCCAATGACCTTATATTATTAAACACAAGTATCCCATAGACATGCCACACCAATATAACTCATAGCCACAAACAGTGACATTCGTGCGCCAATATGTAATAATTTAAATGTACTAAGTCATGAGAAATTACTCAAATGAGAGAATTGCCCCGCAAGATTAATAAGTACCGCCACAAAGAAATGCTGGAAATCCATCAAACACTGTAGAACCATCACACGATTCTAACACAAGGTACATACCTTTATATAATTATGCTACAATGCGTGACCCCATCCAAATGCCGGTCTATATTATATGTGTCATGCCCCGAACCTGGGGCGAGACCGGCACCCGGTGCCTCACCTAACCTAGCGTACCAACTTGCGACTAAGGGAATCTGAACATATAATGTCATAATTTGGTCATGGGGCCACATTGCAAGATACTTTGCGAAGCAAAATATAAAACTAAACAGAAACTAGCGCTGACTAAACATCAATATAAAGATGGGCCGACAAAGCCGCCATGACTACTATAGTTGACAAACCAACAAATAATACATAGCAGGTCTACAAGCCCAACATACTGCACTAGCTGACAGGATATGTCTACAAGCCTCTACTGATGGATGTATTGTAATCGGAACAGGGCCCCGACCTACCCATAACATATATACATACATATAGAAGATGTACACAAAACCCTAGACCCGGTAACTCCGAAGGACGTGGAGCTTACCGATCAGGATGAACTCGGGAAACACCTACTGAAGAGGTCTACCTGTCTGTCTATCTGAACTGAACCTGCACGCATGAAATGTAGCGTCCCTAGAAAAGGGACGTCAATACGAAATAATGTACCGATTATATAATGTAATAACATAACTGAAAGCTAAAACTGAACTGATAATATAATAACTGAAAGTAACTGGGAGTGAAAGATGATCTGGAGATATGCTTACCTGTGGATACTGACTCAACTCCTTCAATATAGTAAGTAAAATCACTGCAAAAAAACTGCAATTAGCTACGAACGTCATCGCTAATTTGTCGCTAAAACGCTCGTAGTTAGCAGAATATCTTGATAATTCATTACTAATCTGTCGCTAAATGAGATTAGCGACAGATTTATCTGTTTAGCTACAGAATATGTCCGTCGCTAAACCTGAGTTTTTAGTAATAAATAAATGTCCGGTCCTATAAGGCTCGGTACGTGTAACTGCTCATCGTAGTAGGCTCACTCATAGGCGCTCGGCCATACTAGGCTCTGTATCTCGGCCATCCTAGGCTCGCTCATAGGCGCTCAACCACAGTATACTCGGTATATAACTTACCATCTGATCAGAGGTTACCCAATAGGGGCCTGCCCATCGATTATA
>AWOL01S0180304.1:0-13512 GCA_000715115.1 Nicotiana otophora
CCCGCGCCTAAAAGGCACAAGCAAGGGGAAGGATCATCTAGGCAAACTAAAGGGAAACAAGTTGCCGATGGATCAAAGAAGGCACCATTGGGACCAAGGCCATATTTGGATCTAGTTTGTGATGATTCCATCCAATGGCATAGGGACTTCGTTCCATATGGGCGGTACGTCTCCGAGATGGGTATTAATGTGAAAAATTTGTAGTAGAACTTCCCGGGCATGCTTGTCCGATTGCGAGAAATGAAGATGGATGAGTTCCTAGAGTGCCCCGGCCATGCAAATTTGAGCATGGTGCAAGGCCTGTATGCCAATTGGAATGCAGACTTGTTCACGTCATGGGTCCGTGGAAAGGAGGTGCCAATGTATAGGCGGTCCTTATGTGAGTTTTTGGTAGTTGATAACTCTAACCCGCGGAGGCTACAAAAATTTGTCAAATGCCCAAGCTACCAGGAGATACGTCACACTCTTTGTGGCATCGATTCAAATGCCAAGTGGACCAGAACAAAGGGTGATGCCCATCTTGAGATGATCCACTTTGATTTTCACAAGACCACCAAGGTGTGGCAAAATTTAGTGCAGGCCAGACTCATGCCAGTTGAGTACAATAGTGAATGCACTCGAGCTCGAGTATGTGTGACACTTTTTCTGATGACTGGGAAACCCATCAATATGGGTGAGATCATTCTAGGGGAGATGGCTTGCACGCGATTTGGGCAAAATATTATGAGGTTCTCCTTTGGAAACTTGCTCACGCAGTACATGCTTTCGCGGGAAGCGCCTGAATACCCCGGTTATGACGAGGTTGTGGAGGTTCCTAAGGGGTTGATGGACATCACATCTTTATTGGAGACTACGTCTAAGCTTAGCCAGGCGGCATAGAATGAGAGGGATGAGAACTTCAACAAGTATCACTATAGCTCCCTAAATGTGATCATGAGCAAGTTGGGTGTATCAGACGAGGAGCATATGCATCTACGTAATGATTTTCTAGTTCTTCCAAAGAGATGTTGGGAATTGCATCTGGCGGTCTCGTGCACCCGTCCAAGGATGAGAACACTCACAAAGGCTCCGACACTGAGGATGAGATTGGTGATGAAGTCACAATGCCCATGGCTTTGGTGCCCCTAGGAGCTGATGATGATGATGAGCCCGGAGCTACGGCTGGCGGGTATTCTGAGGAGGAGGAATCCGACTAGCAGGGAGTTTTTCTTTTCACCCTACATTACTTTAAATTCTTACAGGCATCGGCGACTATGCATATGCTAAGTGTGAGGTGGGGGAACTACTTCTTATGATGTAAATTGTATAAATATGTTTCTTTTTAGTAGTTTTGTTTTGTAGGAACCTGTAGTAGACTTAGTCTAGTTTGTTTTAAAAATACAAAAATAGAAAAAAAGAAAAAGATCAGAAAAAGCTCGTACTTTTTCTGACGATGGATCTTTTGGACAATTTTCTTGAGGGATTAATGTCCGATTAAAAAACACCAAAAAGATTTTTTTTATGATAGTTAGGTAGTGTCCCATGATTTTTCTCTGGACGCCGGTTCTTTTCCAAGGGTATAGCTCAAACCGGGTACTTTTGTTTATGAGTAGGTTAGGAAGAAACGGAGTTGCTCTGGGGTACCTATTAACGTTATAGGTACTGGCACATTAGGTTATGGCATGCGCTGTGTCTTTCCGTATATTTGGTTTGAATTATGATGCCTGGGTAAATTAAATAGCCTACTTTGTGACGCCTTTTCTCAATTGTTTGACTTGTATGCCATATAGTACAATATTGCTTAAAATGTCTCAATTATATGTGCTTGCTTGACTTCAGTGTTGAACAGAACCTTCTCGATTGAGTCATGTGCAATGTGTGTGTGAGGATTTGTGATTTTTTTGCTATCTTGTGTAGTCTAGAACTTGTCCCATGAGTTAATCGAAGAGAAATCATTAAGTTGTGCTAGTCTAGGAGATGGCGTATGCATTTCTTGCTTGATCATAGATGTGCTTGTCACTTAAAAATAAACTTTTCCGTTGCTAGCCCCTTTAAGCCTATAGACCTTTTCTTTGGCACCCATATTACAAGCCGTATCCCTATTTTGTTCTTAATTTGAGATTGTTGAACCTTTACCTCCTAATACACTTAGTCGCTAAAAGAGGTAAGGTGAGAGATTGGGGAGTAGATTTCGAGTGGAACCATGGAAGGGTCCTTAAGATGCACTAAAGTTGTGAAAAAAGGTCACTAGCCGATGAACCTTAATGTATGGAGGGTGTATAGAAAAGAAAAACAAAGTGCGAGAAGAAAATAAATGATAGTGCAAATAATGTAGAGAAACACACACATCCTAATCTTACTAACTCGTGCTAGTGGGAGTATAGAAATGCTTAATTGAAAAAAGAGGCTATGTTGTATATGGGTTGTGGCGAGTGAATTGGTTGATAAGAAGATGTGCTCGATTTTTGAGTGTAGTGTATTAAAGTGCTTAGGAGGATTAGTAACTATTCCTAAATGTATCCTACCTGTCCCTTAGCCTACATTACAACTTTAAAGTCCTAATTGATCCTAGATTTGGCTAGCTTAGATTAGTAGATGTGTACACTACGGGCAAGCTTATGGTACGACCACGGGATGCACATGAATTCTTTGTGAGAGTGAGCGATTTTTTGTTCCAATTGTGTGATGTCCTTAAATTATGTTCAAAGGCATAATTGAATGTGTGGACTATTCTATATTCACTTTGTTGTTTGTTGGTGAGGGCACACGATCTCATGAAGGATTGGTGATGTTGTAAACTTCTTTTGTTGGGTGGGTGCATGAGTTGAGGGTCTTCTTGGTAACGAGTCAGCTCTTGAGGTAGGGTGGTGACGGATTGGTTGTTTGAATTGATTGAATTGAAATGTTTATACATGGGCATGTTTAAAACGGGAAGAATGTGAAATTTGTATGTTTGTACTTGATTGTCGGTATCGATCATAGTCAAGGGTAGAGTGTATGGTTAAAACTTGAAGTGCTCCTCCCTGGTTGAGATGTGTACGTTGTTGGGGTGTAGTTGATAGTCCCATTGCTCGAGGACGAGCAAGAGTCTAAGTGTGGGGTATTGATATTTATCATAAAGTATATATATTTATATATATACCGCTTCGCATTTTACTCGTGTTTCGTAGATTTCGAATATGAAACGTATTAATTTATGCTAATTCGTGGTGTTTTTATGTGAAGGAATCATCTAGAGGAAATATGGGGCGAAAGGTACGAGATTAGAGCAAAAAAGGAGAAAATTTGGAAAATGGCAATTTGTAGCGCCACAGGCAGCGTGGGGTGCTACATGTGACATAGAAGTCAGAAACCAAAATTTTCTCGGCGCCAGGGATAGTACCCCATGTTACCCTGGGCGCTGGTGATGGGAAATCTCTCCTATTTCGCCTGGGACAAGGTTATTTAAGCCCAAGACCTCCCCAAGGCGTATAAAAGCAAGACTAACCTATTTTGAGAGGGGGACACCACTTTGAAGCAAAAATACATACAAGGAACATTCGGGAGCAAGGATATCTTAGTTTTCTTCATCTTTTCTTAGTATTCTCAATATGATATTATCATAAGTGGCTAAAACCTATAGTTTTGGGGTTGTGATTTAGCCATGAATATTGTTGTTTAAAGTTGACTTAACCTTAATTACAATTCACTAATATATGACTGTTTCTTCAATTATGTGATTAATTGCTTAATTGTCTGGCCAACAGTTAGGTTCTATTTACTATATATGCTATGCTTGGGAAAGCTACGTTTAGATTAGAGAAGAATTGAAAGATCATGATCTTAACTCTGAGTGGGGGGCGAATTTATTGTTGGATAGGAATATACCTAGTCACCGTACTTAATTTAATATCGTAATCTTAATACGTTCTTAATAGATTGATTCCATAGGAATATATGCATTAATCTATTTTGAATAGGCGAGTAAGAATTCATGAGAATACTACGAGAACAATTGTTCGATTAATTAGCAACCATGAGTGAATTGTATTAAAGGAGAGTTAATTAGAGCACAATAGGATTGGTGAATCGATCACAACCTTGGAATATTTGTCTCTACTGAACACACAACAACTATTTTGTTGCTCGATAATTTAGTTACTTGTTTGAATTATTGCAAGAATAATCACACTTTTGAACTTTGATTGACTTTACTGAATAAAAATCTTGGTGAAACTAGTGGGTAGTTAACACAAGTCTCTATGGGTTTGACATGCGGCTTATCATTTTATTACTTGTACGATCACGTAGCGTGTGCGTTTGGGAGCAACAATATTATTGTAGAGAAACTATTGGAAACGTTTATGTTGTTGAATTATACTTTTATAGTATATTCTATACCATAATGGTATATTTTCGGCTAATTGTATTTCTTCTTAAGATTAAAAGGCTTCAAACTCAAACATGGTGGGTCTTCAGAAATTCAATCCCAATAATCACCTCTATTAAGCTCTAAAAGCAACCAAATATCAGTATAAACTTCCAAAATATACTATAGATGATATTTTGTGACACTCACTTTGAATCACACAACAAAATCTTCAAGTTGAAAATTCTTATTAAAGATAATCAAGTTAAAATTTTTAAAAAAATAAAAAAAACGACCAACAGTTACAATATACTGTATACTATAGCGATATACTATTTTAATATATTGTATACTATTGATTAAATATCATATACCTAAATGGTATACAAAATATCATTTCAGTATACATAATATAATCTGTCTTCTTCGCTAGTTTCAGCTCTATTCCGACCCAAATTTCACAACTCTACTCTAAATATCTAACAAATTGAATCAAAATTTAGCCATGGCCTCCAATTAATAATTCGAGCACACCCCAGCCAAAATCACATCAAAATAACCATAAACTCAACAAATCCAATTTATAAGTTTCAAACTTCAAGGTCCTTTAATGGGGGATCTAATTTTTTAAAAAAATAATTCTTTAAAAATTAGCGTTAACGCTACAATCTGCACATCAAAGAACAACATCCAATGAATTTGAATAGCAAAATTCTTAAAAGAACACGAAAATTTCATATTTGAAATTTTAAACGCACACATGGAGTTTGAAATTTTTTTCTTAAGATTGGAAATTTTGGCATAGGTTACTTATGTACCCAGCTAATTTAAATACTCGATAAGTTAGCGATTTCTCAAAACTAAGTATTATCTACATCTCACATATTCAACTTTTGAAATGTTAACTAAATTATATCCCTAACTAAAGACAAGGAAGATGTTGCAATAATAAGACTATGATGAATCTTAATAGCACAACAAAAAGTTATTTATTTATTGGAATAGTCGACAAATTAAATTGATACTTGGGTGAGTTAAAATTAAAATCAAGAGAATGAAGTAGAGAAATAAATATAGAATTGATATGAAAGAGAAAGGAAGAGAGTTTTTTCGATGGAGACTTTTGGTCTTAAGGATGGGTAGGTCTGGTAATAACTTTTAATTGGATAGGTTGTCACGATCCGATAGGTAGTTTTTAATGATAGCCTTAATTTTCATATTTCAAGACCTCTCATAGCTTCATTTCATATTTATTGATTTGCGTGCGTGATCCCTATCGTTTACCGAAAAACTTTTACATAAAATTTTGAAGAAAAATTAATTTTTGACTTAAAATGAGATTTTAGTTGACGACGGTCAACGTCAACCTCGGATCGATATTTTGACAATTCCAGTAGGTTCGTGTGCTATTTTTGGACTTGTACGCACGTTTGGTTGGGGTCCCGGGTGACCCGAGTGCCTTTCGGCGCATTATGTGAAACAATATGAAAAATGAGTTTTAAGATGAAATCTTGAGTTTGATGATTGTTTCTTGTTATTTGATGTTATTTTGATGATTTGAGGTCGCGAGCGAATTTGTATGACATTATTACACTTGTGTGCATGATCGGATTGGAGCCCGAGGGGCTTGAGTGAGTTTCAAATTGTTTTGAGAAAACATTGAACTGCTGATGTTTAATCTGGTGCTTTAGGTATGCAGGTCTGGCAGTTGCGATGACCTATTCGCAAATGCGAGTCCCGCTTTTGCAAAGTTGAGCTCGCAAATGTGATAACTGGGGAGGGATTGTTGGATTCATAATTACAAAGATGGAATCGCAAATGTGATCATGTGGGCTCTTTTTTTGCGGTTGTTGCGTCCCAAATGCGATTGGAGCTTAGCCGGGCAACCTTCGCAAATGCGAAGGTGAAATCACAAATACGAATGGCGGGATGTCCACAAATGCAAATTTTGTGTCTCTTTTGCGATGGTCGCAATTGCAAATAAGAGTTCGCAATTACGACATTAATAGCTGGGTAAAAGATGGAAAAGTTGGGACTTAGCTTATTTTATACTATTTTTCAACCCTAAATACTCTACAAAGATTTTTGAAGAGGATTTTCTTCCCAATTCTTTGGTAAGAAACTTTAACTTGTTTTCAATAAATTTTAATTACTTTTCCATAAACTTTATCATCAAATCCATGAATTCCAAGGTAGAAATTAGTGGTTTTGGATAGAATTTAGGGATTTTGTAAAATTAAAATTTAGACCTCAAATTGAGGTTTTGGTCCGAATCTCGGATTTCGACCAAGCGGGCCCAGGGTTGACTTTTGATGACTTTTTCAAAAATGATCAAAATGGAACCTTTTTCATTCGTAGATAGTTTTGAAATCTTATTTTGGATTGTTTGATGGATAATTGGCTAGATTCGGTTAGTTTGGAGGCTTATTCCAAGAGAAAGCCCGTGGTTGATTGTTGAATTGATTTCGGAAAGAGGTAAGTGTCGTGGTTAACCTTGACATGAGGGAATTAGAACTTGATTGGTCTAGTTGCTACTTGATTGTATGTGAGAGGACATCGTATGTGCAAGATGACAAGTGTACACACGTTGTCATGGGTTAACCATGCAGGGTGGATTTTTAATTGTGTATTTTAACTACATCATGCCTTCTTTTACCCTTATTTGTACTTGCCCTTATTTGTTAAATACATGTATTTCTTGTTACATGCCCTCTTATGTTACATGTTTTGTGCATCCATGTTTTTACTTATTGTCCGATTTTACTTGTTCTATACCTTTAATTATCTATTTTGGCTTTACTTGCTTCTATTTTGCTCTGATTTGTTATATTGCTTTGCCTTAGAGTATTTACTTATTTTGGTTCCTTTCTCTCATGTTGAGAGTTATGCCCTAATTGTTGTAGTATTGATATTGTTGTTTAGGATCGGGTTACATACCACAACAAATATTGATATTGTTATTTAGAATAGGGTTGCACGCCGCAACAGATATTGATATTGTTGTTTGGGATCGGGTTGCACACCGTAATAGATATTAATATTATTGTTTGAGATCGAGTTGTATGCTGCAATGGATGTTGATATTATTGTTTGGGATCGGTTTACATGCGTAATAGATATAGATGTTATTGTTTGGGATCGGGTTGCATGCCGCAATGGATATTGATATGTTATTTTGGATCGGGTTGCACGCCGTAACAGAGAGGATATATTATGACTATTCTTGATTGTTGGTTATCTGTGATGTCTTATGAATTTGATCATTGGTAATATTTTGGGGCCCTCTGTTATGTACTTTCTGTTCTGGTTTTCATGTAGTTCTTGTTTCTCTATTCTGTTATTGTTGTCACTTATACTCGTGCAGATTTAATGTGAGTTCTTTGTTATAGCCTCGTCACTACTTCGTCAAGGTTAGGCTCGGTACTTACAGAGTACATGGCGTCGTTTGTACTCATACTACACTTTTACACTTCTTGTACAGATTCTGGTGGTGGTCCCAGCAGCATTTAGGGGAGGCTTGCTCGGATTATCCTTACTCGAAGACTTGAGGTAGAGTTGCTCCTTCTTATCTTTGTACTATTTACTTCATTCACACAATTGTATTTTATTCGGACCTTGCTTTTAGTATTTTTAGTAGCTCATGTACTTGTGACACCTGATTCCGGGATTAGACTAGACAATATGTCTGGAGTTTATCATATCTTTTAAAGTTTCACAACTTTACCTTCTCATTAATATGCTTTTAAAATTGTTAAAATGAATATTGTGTAGATAATATTGGCTAGCCTAGCAAGTAAATGTTAAGTGCTATCCTGCCCCGTGGTTGGGATTTCGGGTCATGATAAGTTATTATTAGAGCACTAGATTACCTAGGTCTCACGGGTCATGAGCAAACTTAGTAGAGTCTGGAGGATCGGTACAGAGACGTCTACTAATCTTCTGGAGGCTATAAGGCCTTAGGAAATTCCACCTTCTTTCTTTCTCTATCGTGTGACTTTATTCTGTCATTGAGTTTGAATCATTCTATTTGTGTTCTCTCACGGATGGTGAGGACAAGCACGTCATCCTATCACGACCCCAATTTCCCCTATTTAGGATGTGGTGATGGAACCTAGTCTCTAAGACTAGGTAAGCCTAACAAATGAGAGATTATGACAGAAACAAAGGCTAAAACATGATATAAACTAACAATTCTCATAAATATCTCGATAAATTAAACACAACTACAATGCTCCCAAAACTAGGTGAGACTGTGTCATAATCTTCTACAGAATGTTCCAAAATACCTACTACAACAATGTCTAATAAAGGAAAACAACATTACTCTAAAGATAACCGAAGGTGACTCCAAGGCATGCAGACGACTAGCAAGTATACCTTGAAGTCTCCGGCAAACAGCTACAAACAAACACTAACGTTCAACATGAGCAGACGTACCTGGATCTGTACAAAAAGATGTGTAGAAGCATAGTATGAGTACACTACAATGGTACCCAGTAAGTATCAAGTCTAACCTCAGTAGAGTAGTGACAAGGCCAGGTCAATATACCTACTAGGACATAATAAAGAGAATGAAAACATAATAACGAGAAGTAATGGAATGTAGAGAATATAACTAATACAAAACAAGTTAATAACATAGACTAATGTCGGAATTGTAAGCATAGAGATAACATAAAGGAAGAAATAAAAGAGAACCACCATAGTCAAATACGGATCCAAACTGAAAAGACAAGGAAGAATAAAAGCAACAAGAAGTGTGTCACCAATAACTCTTTACAACATGAGATAAACAACAAGAATCACAAATGAGGTACCGCCTCGTACACAACAAGAATCACAACCAAGGTATCGCCTCGTATAGAACAAGAATCACAACCGAGGTACCGCCTCGTATTCACATTTCTCAATTTCAATCATAATCTTTCTTTATACCGTCACGTGAGCCTTACATTTAAATAGTTTTGAAAATATTTTTTCCGAAATAGCTACACACACTTTAGACCACCTTATGATGCCGCATGGCTTCAAGTAATTCCCTTACAAGCAACACGCACATAAGACCCACCTTATGTCGTCGCATGCACATTAACCCATATACTTATACTGCCACATGCACATCAATATCATATCACAATAATAACTAGTACCACAAGTGCCCATATGCCAAACTTGCTAATAATCGATAGTGGATCATCTTTTTCTTAAAAGGGCCCGCCCATCTCATACATATGATAAAGGAAGCAGGCTGTTTTTAGCTATTTTTGCTTTTTCTTTTGTTTTTTTTTTCCTGGGGGGTCTAATATGAGATGTATAACGTGCTCATACTCTTCCATTATGATGTTCCCCCCTTCAAGAGATCCGCTAGGATACTAACTTTGTTACCTAGCATTGAATTAGGTAGGACACTCGGCCTACTTCATAGATAGAAAAAGAACTAGTAAGTCCATTATTTGTGGTACCCCTAAGAGACCTTTTTCCTTTCCTTGTATTGTATTAAATAAAAGCTAAAGCACTTTCTTTTAAGAATGTATCTGGTTCCATCTTTCTTTCGTTAGTTAAGCCACCTTTTTCTAAAAAGGATTGTAGTAATTCTGGTTTGACACTATTTGGAATGGCTCTCTCATATTGAGAAATTCTGTCTAGTGGCATTCGATCACAGAATCCATTGACAGCTGCATAAATGACTAGAATTTGTTTTTCAATTGGCNAAATTGTATTAAATAAAATCTAAAGCACTTTTTTTAAGAATGCATCTAGTTCCATATGTTTTTCACTAGTTAAGCCACCCTTTTCTAAATACTTGTAGTAATTATGCTTTAACACTCTTTGGAATGGCTCTCTAATATTGAGTAATTCTGTCTAGTGACATTTGATTATAGAATCCATTGACAGCTGCATAAATGAGTAGATATTGTTATTCAATTGGCAGTGGAGCATATTGTGGTTGTTTCGCTACTTCTGTCAGCCTTGCACCTCTATTGAGTAATGCCTGAGTCGCAGCATCAAGGTCTAAGCCAAATTGAGCAAGGGCGGCAACTTTGTGATATTGTGCCAATTCCAGTTTTGAACTACTGCAGACTTGTTTCATAGTTTTCAACAGAGCGGAAGACCCGACGTGACTGACAGATAAGCTGACATTAATCGTAGGTCTAATTCCGCGATAAAAGAGTTCTGTTTCCAAATAGATTTGTCCATCAGTAATGGGGATCACATTGGTGGGAATATAGGCCGATATGTCTCCTGCTTATGTTTCAATGACGGGTAAGGTGGTCAAGCTACCTGCACCTGTCTGGTCCGATCGTTTAGCTGCTCTTTCTAAGAGATGGGAATGTAAATAGAAAACATCTATTGGGAAAGCCTTACAACCCGGTGGTCGGCGTAACAATAATGACATTTGTCGATATGCAACCGCCTGTTTACTTTGTCAATCATGACCGTCTCGTCTATTCTGTTCTCGAAAGCATGTAGACAGAAGGCCCCTTTTTGGACTGTCTTGTTTTCAGGCCTCCACCGTCGTCCGGGGTTCTCCATTCTCAAAAAGCTTCAACTTTCCCACGAGTGCGCAAGCTTGAGAATAGTTTCTATGATCACTCTACGTAATTTTATAAACTGGTTTATGCTTGTCGATACCCCCGGGGGGAATACGTGTAATAGCCCCGCTAGGAACCCCCGCCCGGAGGTGGGAATCTCTTTGAATTTGTCTCTGGGATTGGTCTTTCTTGCAGCTGGACCACACCTTCGCTTCACACCTCTAGTTTGTATGCAAAATATATATTTCTCAATTTCAATCTCAATCTTTCCTTATACTGCCGCGTGAGCCATACATTTAAATAGTTTTGAAAACATTTTTCCCGAAATAGCTACACGCACTTTAGACCACCTTATGACGCCGCATGGGTTCAAGTAATTCCCTTACAAGAAACACCCACATAAGACCCACCTTATGTTGCCGCATGCACATTAACCCCTATACTTATATTACCGCATAAACATCAATATCACATCACAATAACAACTAGCGCCACAAGTATCCATATGCCACAACTTGCCAATAATAAAAAATATCAATGTTTCAACTTGCCAATAATAAAAAATATCAATGTTTCCACGACAATATCTCATGGCTCAACCACAATGTGTATATGAATATTAACAATAACAATGAATGTAAATTTCTCAACAAGAAGGATATCTCAACAATAAACAACTTCGCCTCAATGTGATAACGGCTTTTACAAATTCATCACTAATAACTCAACAATGAGAGATAATGTTTAACCTTGATATAAAATAAGAATAACTCACAATAGAAGAGATAACGTGTAACGATGACTTTAAATAATGATAAATCAACAATGGAAGAGATAACGTGTAATGATGACTTCAAATAATGATAAATCAATAATGGAAGAGATAACATATAACAATGACTTCAAATAATGACAAATCAACAATGGAAGATATAACATGAAACAATGAAAGAGGCAACACCTTTCACTAAGCATAAGAGCAAAATATCAAGTAAGATGTAGAACAAGTGTTAACAAAGTCATTTAAGGAATCTGAGGATAGACTAACACAAGTAAGAGTAGATTCACTATGAGAATTTAAAACATAATATGACAATTCAATTAAAGTATGGAAAGAGTATAAGTAGCCTAAACCGGTCAAATACCACGTATAACCCATATACCCACTCGTCACCTTGCGTACACGGCTTTCACATAGCATAAATAACACAATAAATCCCAAATCTTAAGGGGTAATTCTCCCACACAAAGTTAGGCAAGATACATATCTCAATTAGGCCAACTCAACCCTTAGAAATAGCTTTTACCCTAAATGTCGCCCCCATATGTCTTAAATCTAACAAAAATTAACTTAATATCATCAATCAATGCAAGGGAAAACAATTACAATAGATAAAGCTATGATCTTTATACTTTTCCCAAAAAGTCAACCCGGGGCTCGCCTAGTCAAAACCCGGGTCCGAGGGTAGATTTCGACTACTCATAACCCCACGAGTCCATATATAAGATGAATTTCAAAATTCGAGTCCAAATCGACTCTCAAAACTCAAATTTTTATTTTTCAAAAACTTGACAACGTTTCACAAATTTTCACTTTGATTCACATGACTTTGGTGTTAAATCTAAGATATATTGATGTAATTTAGTTGGAATTTGTAGATAAAAATTCCCTCTCCAAATCACCTCCTATCGAGTCTAGGGTTCTAAAATTAAAGAATATGTTGAAAAAACTCGTCTCCCGGCCCTTATGATCAGCTGCAAATGTCGCATTTGCGACACAGGGTTTGTATTTGCTAATCCTCACTATTTTAAATCAGGGATCACCTTTGCGAACCCTGACAGTCTCCACAGAAGTCGCAATTGCGGCAAAGGCTTCGCAATGGTAAAGCTGGCCACTATCGCAAATGCAGCCAATTGCTCATAATTGCGAACCAGCCCTCAGGCCTGCTGAGTTTGCAAATTCAAAGGGAAAGTTGCAATTGCGACAACAGACACTCCCCCCCCCTACAATCACCTTTGCAATTGTAAGGTTGGTGCTTGCAATTGCGATAACAGAGCACCAGCAACACCAACAATTCATTTTTAATTTAACCCATTCCAAAACATGTCTGAAACTCATCTGAGCGCTCGGGGCTTCAAACCAAACATCCACACAAGTCTAAAAAATTCATACGAACTCTCTCGTGCGATCAAAACATAAAAATAGCATCTAGAACTATGAATGGAACAATAAAATGCATGAATTTCAAAGTAAAGTAGAAGAACTACTAGAATTGCAACTAAGCGTCCGAATCCTATCACTTCAACTCCAAATGATACCAAATTTTGCAGACAAGTTCTAAATAGAATGAAGGACTTATTCCAAGTGCTAAAATCAAATTCCGAGCCCTATATGGGACTGTAGAAATGCATTCAGTCATCAAAAAAGAGGATTTGCTTGAGTATCGAGGAGTCAAGCTAAAAGTCAACCTACGGTCAAACTTTTCAACTTCAAATTGCCAAATTTTGGCAAATAACACAAATCGACCTATGGACTTCCAAATTCAATTATGGGCATACGTCCAAGTCCAAAGTCATGATATAAATCTGTCGAAGCCATCAAAACACCGTTCCAGGGTCGTGTTTACAAAAATAAAAGTTTGGTTAACATTT
>AWOL01S0180342.1:0-42699 GCA_000715115.1 Nicotiana otophora
TACGCCCTGTTAGGTGAGGCACCGGGTGCTGGTCTCGCTCCGAGGTTCGGGGCATGACACATTTCCCCTATTTGCTTTTCTTTTCATTCGAGACAATTGTATTTATTTCAAACCCTATTTTATAGAGATTCTAGAAGCTCGTGAACTTGTGACTCTAGATCCGGGTTGTACTTAGATATTATTGGTTTTATGTCATTTGTATTCCGTTTTAGTTTCTTTTCGTCTTAATTTGTTTTACTTAATTGAATTGATTATAAATTGGCTTAAAGATCCTCTAGCGTTAGCTTGCCTAGCAAGTGAAATGTTAGGCGCCATAACGGCCCCGAAGGTAGAAATTCTGGGTCGTGACAAGTTGGTATCAGAGCACTAGGTTACTTAGGTCTCACGAGTCACGAGCAAGCTTAGTAGAGTCTGAAGGATCGGTACGGAGATGTCTGTACTTAGCTTCTAGAGGCTATGAAGTTTAGGAATAAATTTCACTTCTATTCTTCTTTGTCGTGCGGTTTTATTCTATCATTGCTGATTGAACTCTTCTATTCTTGTCCTCCCACAGATGGCGAGAACACGTGCAACATCCTTAGCTGGACAGCAGCCGGAGCCCCTAGTTGTAGCTTCCACTAGGGGCATAGGCCGAGGTAGAGCTCAGCCTAGAGCTCGAGAAGCAGCACCAATAGTGGAGCCTCAGGTAGATTTTAATGAGGAGGTTCCAGCTCAGACTGTACCTGTTGGACCAACTCAGGTCCCGGAGGGGTTCATCGTCACCCCAGTGCTTCAAGACGCTCTAGTCCGTTTAGTGGGCCTTATGGAGAGTGTGGCCTAGGCCGGTGCATTTCCTGTGGCACCAGCTGCCCCTCAGTCTAGGGAAGGAGCACAGACTCCTACTACTCACACTCTGAGTAGATGGCTCCCCAGTATCAGTCTCCAGCAGCCCCACCAGTTGGGGTTATTCAGCCAGTTATTGCGATACAGGCCGGTGATAGGCCCACCATGTCTTCTGAGGGCTTATTGAGACTGGACAAGTTCACAAAGCTCTTCCCAGTTCACTTCAGTGGTGCACCTTGTGAGGACCCACAAGATTAGCTTGACCACTACCATGAGGTGCTGCAGAACATAGGTATAGTTGAGACCAATGGGGTCGATTTTGCTATATTTCAGATGACGGGTTCCACCAATAGGTGGTGGAGAGATTACATATTGACCAGACCAGCTGGGTCGCCTACACTTACTTGGGAGCAGTTCTCACAGCTATTTCTAGAGAAGTTTCTCCCTATCACTTTGAGAGAGGATTACCGCAGGCAGTTAGAGCGTCTCTAATAGGGCAGTATAACTGCTACTCAGTACGAGATTCATTTTATGGATCTAGACCGTCATGCTCTCCTTCTGCTTCCTATTGAGAGAGAGAGAGAGAGAGAGAGAGAGAGAGAGAGAGAGAGAGAGAGAGAGAGAGAGAGAGAGAGAGAGAGAGAGAGAGAGAGAGAGAGAGAGAGAGAGAGAGAGAGAGAGAGAGAGAGAGAGAGAGAGAGAGAGAGAGAGAGAGAGAGAGAGAGAGAGAGAGAGAGAGAGAGAGAGAGAGAGAGAGAGAGAGAGAGAGAGAGAGAGAGAGAGAGAGAGAGAGAGAGAGAGAGAGAGAGAGAGAGAGAGAGAGAGAGAGAGAGAGAGAGAGAGAGAGAGAGAGAGAGAGAGAGAGAGAGAGAGAGAGAGAGAGAGAGAGAGAGAGAGAGAGAGAGAGAGAGAGAGAGAGAGGGTGAGTAGGTTTATAGATGGACTCGCTCACCCTATCAGGCTACAGATGGCCAAGGAGACTGGGAGTGAGATTTCCTTTTAGACGACTACTAATGTTGCTAGGCGGATTGAAATGGTTCTTGATCAAGAGAGGGGGCAGGGGTCGGATAAGAGGCCTCGTCATTCCGGTGGGTTCAGTGGTGCCTCATCTGGAGGCAGGGGTACTTTTGGTATAGGCCATCCTCCCAGGCAGTATCATTCAGCGCTCCAGGCATCTCACAGTGGTTCAAGTGGTCGCGACCCTCATATGTCTCATCCCGATCAGCTAGCCTACAGTGAACCACCAGCTCTTATTAGTACACCTCCGCTCCAGAGGTTTTAGGGTGGTTACTCAGGTCAACATGGTTAGTTTCAGGATTAGCAGTCACAACAGCCGAGGTCCTATTATACTTATGGTGACCGAGGCACATTGATAGATATTTCCCTCGAGCAGCTCACATCAGCAGGGTTCTCATGCCATGGTTTCGGCACCGGTTGCTTCACCGCCTGCTCAGCCAGCTAGAGGCAGGGGTTAGGCAGCCAGAGGTGAAGGCCAGTCTGTTGGAGGTAGAGGTCAGGCCGTTAGAGGTGGAGGCCAGTCAATTACAGGTCACCCTAGAGACGTTGTTTAGAGTGGTGGGGCCTAGCCCCGATGTTATGCTTTTCCAAACTAGGTCTGAGGCTTAGTCATCTAACGCCATTATCAAAGGTATTATTTCAGTTTGCCATAAGGATGCTTCAGTTCTATTTGATCCGGGCTCTACTTATTCCTACGTGTCATCCTACTTTATTTCATATCTGGTTGTGCCTCGTGATTCTTTGAGTGCTCATGTGTATGTGTCCACACCTGTGGGAGATTCTATTATTATAGATCATGTCTATCGTTCGTGTGAGGTTACCATTGGTAGTCTTGAGACTAGCGTAGATCTCCTACTTCTCGATATGGTAGATTTTGATGTCATCTTGGGTATGGATTGGCTGTCACCTTATCATGCTATATTGGATTGTCACATCAAGACAATGACCATAACCTTGTCGGGGTTGCCTCAATTAGAGTGGAGGGGGACTCATGTATATTCTACCAGCAGGGTTATCTCTTATGTGAATGCTCGGCATATGGTCGAGAAGGGGTGTCTATCTTTTTTGGCTTATGTCTGCGATTCTAGTGTGGAGGTGCCTTCCACGGATTCAGTACTAGTTGTTCGTGAGTTTCCAGAGGTGTTTCCTGCAGATCTACTCGGGATGCCACCCGACAGAGATATTGACTTCTGTATTGATTTGGCTCCGGGCACTCAGCCCATTTTTATTCCGCCATACCGTATTGTCCTGCCAGAGTTAAAATAATTGAAGGAGCAGTTGCAATATTTGCTTGATAAGGGCTTCATTAGACCTAGTGTCGCCTGTGTTGTTCATGAATAAGAAGGGTGGGTCGATGAGAATGTGCATAGATTATAGGCAGTTGAACAAAGTCACCATCAATAACAAGTATCTATTGCCGAGTAGTGATGACTTATTTGATTAGCTTCAAAGTGCCAAGGTATTTTTGAAGATTGATTTGAGGTCTGGCTACCATCAATTGAGGATTAGGGCATCCGATGTCCCTAAGACAGCTTTTCGGTCTCGATATAGGCATTATAAGTTTCTAGTGATGTCATTTGGGCTGACAATTGCCCTAACAACATTTATGGATTTGATAAACTGAGTGTTCAAGCCATATCTGGATTCTTTCATGATTGTTTTTATTGATAATATCTTGATCTACTCCAGTAGTCGAGAGAAGCACGTAATATCTTGGTTGGACTCGGTCCCTTTCTTGGGGCACGTAATATCGGCAGAGGGCATTCAGGTGGATTCTATGAGGATTAATGCGGTTCAGAACTGGCCTAGACCCATTTCAGCTACGGAGATCTGGAGTTTCTTGGGTTTAGCGAGTTATTACCGTCGGTTTGTTGAGGGATTTTCGTTTATAGCAGCCCAATTGACGAGATTAACCCAGAAGGGTGCCCTGTTCAGATGGTCAGATGAGTGTGAGGCGAGCTTCCAGAAGCTCAAGACTGCTTTAACTACAACGCCGGTGTTGGTGTTGCCTACAGGTTCAGGATCTTATACAGTATATTGTGATGCATCTCGTGTTGGGCTTAGAGCAGTATTGATGCAGGATGGCAGGGTGATCACATATGCGTCATGGCAGTTGAAGGTCCATTAGAAGAATTACCCTGTTCACGATCTAGAGCTGGTAGCCATTGTTCATGCACTGAAGATCTGGAGGCATTACCTTTACGGCGTGTCGTGCGAGGTTTTCACGGATCATCAGAGTCTACAGTATTTGTTCAAAGAAAAGGATCTCAATTTGAGACAGAGGAGGTGGTTGGAGCTATTGAAATACTATGATATCACCATCGTGTATCACCCCAGGAAGGCCAATGTGGTGGCCGACACCTTGAGCCTTGCATACATTCCAGTAGGTAAGAGACTGCTTGCATCAGGTGTTTAGGCTTTGGCCAATTAGTTCGTGAGGTTGGATGTTTCAGAGCCCAGTCGTGTTCTATCTTTTAGAGTCGCTCGGTCTTCTTTGTTTGAGCGCATCAGGGATCGACAAATGATGCTTGTACAGTCGCTTGGTCTTCTTTGTTCGAGTGCATCAGGGAGCGGCAGTATGATGACCCTTGTGCCGTATCTGTTAATTCATGATAAAATTGAGAGTAAAAGCACGAAGGGTGACGTCGTGTCGTATTTATCAATTTATGGTGAGATTGAGAGTAAAAGCACGAAGGGTGATGCCGTGCCGTTATTACTGTTTCATAGTGAGATTGAGAGTAAAAGCACGAAGGGTGATGCCGCGCCATTATTACTGTTTCATAGTGAGGCTGAGAGTAAAAGCTCGAAGGGTGATTCCGTGTAGTTTTATTCATTATGTTTGTTCATTTTGTTGATTGAAGGTTTATTGACTGATTCTTGTTATTATTCCCTGCTATAGTTACCGTATCTTGTACCCCTTTCGCATGTCCCCTCCCAATTGTACTTGTTAATTCTTTATCTGCTGTATATGTTTCATTACGTGGGTGTCCTATCATACGCTCATCACTACCTCGTCGAGGTTAGGCTTGACACTTACGGAGTACATTAGGTCGGTTGTACTCATACTACACTCTACACTTCTTGTGTAGATTTTGGTATTGGTCCCCCTGTCCGTGAGGCGTACCATCTCGGATTGGCATTTGGATACTCAAGGTAGATCTGCTGGCGTCTGCCGACCTTGAAGTCCCCTTCCATTTCCCCTATTTACTCTTCTTTTCATTTGAGATAGTTGTACTTATTTCAAACCCTATTTTGTGGAGATTCTAGAAGCTCGTGAATTTGTGAGTCCAGATCCGGGTTGTACTTAGATATTATTGGTTTTATGTCATTTGTATTCCGTTTTAGTTTCTTTTCGGCTTAATTGGTTTTACCTAATTGAATTGATTAAAATTGGCTTAAAGATCCTCTAACGTTGGCTTGTCTAGCAAGTGAAATGTTAGGCGCCATCACGACCCCAAAGGTAAAAATTCCGGGTCGTGACAGCTTATCAGTCTCATAACCTACAACTCCTACAAATACTTTAATATTTTTCTTGCCATCTAGGCAGCTATTCTGTGAATAAATCCAAAGGCTAGGGCATTCCCCTCTTTAGGCCTCTTTCTCACACCACGACCCGTGGTAGGAATTCTTCCAATCTCATAACAGTTGCCACCTTCTATCATGCAGCCTG
This sequence comes from Nicotiana otophora, assembly GCA_000715115.1. NCBI lineage: Eukaryota > Viridiplantae > Streptophyta > Magnoliopsida > Solanales > Solanaceae > Nicotiana > Nicotiana otophora. The sequence goes on from AWOL01S0180342.1 coordinate 5,510, forward strand.
TACCACTCTATCCTTGTACGCCTGCCTATGCAACTCTTCTCTCATTTTTCCTCCTGCTTATAGCCTATCTCTAGTCCGAACTTTGTGAACATATACATAACTATGACAAGCTATCCCTCTGGGCATCTATAAGTGTATTGAAGTTCTACGCATGGTACTTTGTCGAACTTACAACTATTTCCATATTTTGTTTCATAGCCCCCGTTATCTATCCTTATGGCTTTACTACATCTAGGTATGTCATACTATATCATAACATCTACTTTGATTTATTATTACCGAAGTCTGCTACCCAACTCCAAGTTACTCTCTCGCTGCTTATCCTATATGTATAAATCTATGTCCTTTAATGCTTCCTCATTTTGTTCATCTTAAGAATGACAACGTAATCTCATCTCATACTTTCAAACTTTTATCCATCTATTATTGATTCACATTAACGTTGATCTATAATCTACCATTAATAACTTGAAACCTCTTATGTAATACCCTGTCACTAGGGCTCACGTCTCATTGGGAAACATATGAAGTTATTTGCATGTTCCATCTAGGGACAATACTATACCACAATAACCGTATTTCTTAGCATCTCAACGTTATTTATCTTATGGGGGGGGGGGTATTCTAATCCCGTGCAAATAATGAAATCCCTTCTTTTTGAATCAATACTCAATCGAAGGCCTAAACATCCTCCTCATATCATTTATCAGAACAACACTCTTATTCTATTACCAGGTCAACATTGTATCTTTTCTAAACAGTCCTAGTCTTAATCTCCTCCGAGTTCATTCATGCTATACTGAGCTTTCTATAACTTATGGAAACCATGATCTATCTTGTTTTGATGGGCTCAATCTTGAGGCCTTACCTATTTTTGTCACCTCCCGACTCACCTTTTCTTATCCTTACTCCGATCTAGCTAAAACCTTGTCGCTCTACCATGTTTTAGCTTGCGACCTACACGTATCTATTCATACTACTCACAACCTTCATTTTACTTGCTAGCACCATAGATTTTCTTATGCTATTCTAGAACCTAAAACGAGACTTCACGTCGTCTCTATCACAAAGTGGGGTGGCTACCTCAAAAGGTTTAGTGGCTTTTGGTTCTGTCCCAAACTTAGTAGCAACAAAGGGAGTAACATATGATAGTATAAATCCAGGATCTATCTACACATACACATTATGAGAATTCACTAATAAAGTACCTACAACCACGTCTGGTGAAGCCTCCCGGTCCTGACGACCAACCAGAGCGTAGGTGCGGTTCTGGGAACCGCCTGTAGTAGGAGTTTCACCTCGCTCTCTATCATGACCCACTGGTGTCTGTGGAACTTGCCCTTACGGGCGTGCTGGTGCTGAAGAAGCTACAACTGATCTCGCTGGTTGAGCTACGCCACTACCACCTTTAGACGGGCAATCTCTCATAAAATGGCCTGACTTGCCACAAACATAACATGCATCTACACCAAACTGGTATCGACCCAAATGGAATCTACCATAATCAGAACACCTAGGGTAAAGTGAACCACCCTGACTAGCTCTACTGTGCGGGGTAGATTAGATCTCGGCCCCTGAAATCATGAATAAGTACTAGATGTTGGATGCCTGACACTCTGCTGTCTACTAGCACCAGATATCTCGCCAAACGAACATGAAAATCTGCCAGCCCTCTACTTCTGTTTCCTTTCCTCAAGTGCTAAGGCGAATACCTGAATACGTGCAATGTCCACACACGACTATATAGATACAGTCATACACTCATTTACTAAGTGAGGACCAAGTCCCACTACATACCTGTGTACCCTGTCCTCCATGTCTGATACAACTGCATGAGCAAACCTCGCCAAAGAATTAAAACATAGGTTGTATTTTGCAACACTCATACCCCCTATCTCAATGTCAGGAACTTATCCAATCATGCTATGCGTGTCTCTGTAGGTATGTAATGGTAGAGGAATGCCCCTGAGAATTCTCGCCATGTGGTTGGAGTAGCATCTACTCCCCTAGACATCCCCCAAGTGGTATACTAACCTGCTGCTAGATCCTGTAATCTTTATGATGACAATTCAACCGACTCTCTATCTGTGGCATGCATAACTTTGAGGGCTCTGGCTACTCTGTCTAGGAAATCGTTGGGATCCTCTATTGTACTAAATCCCGTGAAAACTGGAGGCTCTAATTTGAGGAAATTACGAATCATAGAACCCGTATCAAGACCCTGAGGACCTATATGCTGCCGTCTGGCCTGAGTAGCTGCAATGCTAGTCAAAAATCTGATTCCCTCCCTCATGTCATCGTGCTGAGGATCCAGATGTGCGGTAGATGGAGCACCCCTAACCTCTCCCTAAATAGAAGGAGTCTGTGAAGCTCCGGATGGAACCTCATGTCTAAACTCCTCATGCTCATCTAACTCAAGGGGTACTGTGCTAGTACCTTAGCCAGCAACGACTTTTCCCTTCTTGGCAGATGTGAGTCTCTTCGGCGACATCGCTACATATAAAACATTTCATTAGAAGGCTGAATTCTTATAACATAGCTCTATCGCACGATCTAGAGAAAAAGGGAGGACAACCATCCTATAATTCCATGTAGCCTCCTGTTTATAAGTGTGGCATGCAACACACCCATAAACAAGACTCTATTAGACACAGCCTGTGGACACCCTTGGACTGAACTACTCTGACACCATATTTATCAAGACCCAGTCTAGGGCCGTGATGGATAACCGACACTAAGTGCTGATCATCACGAAACCTACTGATAATCTACTAATCATGAATATAACTGATAAATTTAACAAGCATAAGCATAGCTGATAAGAACTGTACAATCTAGAAAGCCGACAAGGCTAACACAAGCTGATATATAAAAACATACTAACTGCACAAATGCTTATCTAGAGGCCTCTAAGAGTGCTGAATTGAACAAGTACTAGATGGAATAGGGCCCCGTCATACCCAAACTAGCTAACTATACACCTACCAAAAGATAAGTAACTCCGGGAGTAAACGGAGCGACTCCAACAACTGGTGGATGGCCTAGTGATATGGCACAAGCGTTGATCTGTCTATACTTGCGCTACATGAAATGCAGCACCCCGGAAGGGACGTGCGTAGTATGTAGGGTGGAAAGAATATGTAAAGCATACTAAAGTATGACTGTAAGCTGAAAATCTGAATATAAGCTGAAAGCTAAATAAGAATCTGAACTAGCAACTGATCTGGAATTAAACCGAAGTTTAAGCTGAATCTGTGCTGAAACTGAACAACTATATGAACTGGTACCTGTCTGGTGTTATGAGCTATATCCCCAAAGCAAGTAACTGTACATATGAACTAGCCTCATATATAGTCATGCAATGCAAACTGTAGCTATATACGCGTATATAACATGCCTGACTAGTGTTATGGGATATCTTCCCAATATATAATCAATAGGCCTCACTGGCGTTAGGGGCTATATCCCCCAGCATAATCAATGTAAGAATGTATGAGGCATAAAACATGTGGAAGCATCATATGGACTCAAGAGATCATGAAAGAAACCATAAACGAAATCACAAATAAAATCTGACGCTCGTCATTTATAAGTAGGACGGAGGAGACTCTCCCTATTTTAGGGAGCAAATGAGTATGTAAAAGATATATTAAGTCTAATTAACTCACTAGGATCCCTCTAGAATCAAGTTTGAACCAAGGAACTCAAGATTTGTCCAACTCTTCGAATTTCTGAAGATTTCGGCAGAGTTTTTCCTAAAACTGGATGATCCCCAAAAATAATAGCAAGTAACAAAATATACACGGGAATGGATACCCATCCAAGATGATAACATCAAACTAAAGGAGATCCAGTTATCCACAATAGTGTCAAACAATCGACAAAAAAGAATTATGAATGTAATGTCGACTCATAGTGGCTAATTTGTGACATGAAAGTATAACTAGGATTTAGGAATAATATAAGCATCAACACGTGATAATTAAGCTTATATAATTAAATGAAGATATTAGGATCATATGGGGGTTAGGTATATATAAAAACATCAAAGGAATGGAACAAACGAAAGGGTTCAAAATTTCAAAGTTTAACTTGTATGACGAATATGGAGATTTAGTGGCCTATTTGAGGGGTTATTATAATAAAATGAGAGGCACTAGGGGGGGGGGGATCGAGCTACCATCTATAGCCATGCATGGCTTAAACATGTAAATTGTACATTTAATTTGCCGTCTTCCATTAGATTTGAAAACATAACATAATAAAGTACTTTTTATACATGCCATGAGACTTCAACAATAATTAACAGAATATATAGTCTAAACCGACAACTGTCTATATAGCCTATGTGACAACGTGGAAAGGAAAAGAAATAAAGTATCGGTGTTTGGGCCCCGACTTTACCCTATAAAATATCGAGTCTGAAATACTAAAAGAACACCACGAGGATGATATGGGACTCACCAAATAGTGACGGATATGAGACGAGCACCTAGTGAAACCGGATCAACCGGCTAGACAATATCTCCATAATTCCATGTGAATCGATATTAGCTTACTAGTAACTTTTATCACATTCGTTATCCCAACCAAGGGAAACCCAATAAGGGTGTGTATAATCCTACACAAGCACATAGTTTGGGGTATTGACCCCTTTTCGATCAATACCTTCTTAGTTACATAATAAAGCTCCCAAAATATCTTATAAAAATATTTTATGTTATTTGGCACCATTGGCCCCCTTCAGAGAAAATGTATAGGTAAGATTTAATAACCTCATGTCATTTCATAAACAGTACATTTAACAATCTAGAGTCCTATAGTTGCAATTTGAGTTCTTGGAAGGCCTTAACATCATGTTCATTTGCATTTGAAAATTGAAACATTAATAACATTCTGTCATATGAAAATGTAGTATATGAAACTATAAATTTTGTGGAGAATACTTGGATAGAATATAATACTTGTTTACATCAATAGCCTACAATTTGGAAGCTATCAAATTAGGAGAAACATGGCAGAGGACATGATATTTTCTAGCAAAATTGATTCTAGGGGAATGAACTTAGCCAAGCATACTTCAATTACGTTTATTAGTGGTACTAAGATGTTGAACCACACTTACAACTTCAATATACATTAATATAAGTCAATTGGACAATTATTAGCAATACAACTTCAATATACATTAATATAAGTCAATTGGACAATTATTAGCAATACAACTTCAATATATATTAATATAAGTCAATTGGACAATTATTAGCAAGAATGCCCATGTTTTTAGTCACTTAGGCATTTTATCAAACACCTAGTGTTCATACATTAGTACAACTATCAACAATGGCATTTCTTCACCCAATCCACCACTATTTTTACCAAAATTTACACTACAACCAGCCTTAGGAAACTGACAATCTCCATTAACGCATACACGCTTAACAATCTACTCCCAACCAACCAATTTCATCAATCATGAAAATTTATAATCTATACAATACCCATTTGTCTATGTTAAGATATTATGGCTTCCAATAACCATCCCATAAGTTTTAACACTCAATTCCTACTCATATACTCACTATTAATCTATGCATGTAAGTTTAAGGGTTTAGAATTACCTTTTGGAAATAACCCAAGAAAATCTCTCACTTGGGATTTTTAGAAGATTTGCTTAAAATATCTGGATTTCATGAGCGGGATGTATTAGTTTTAGTGTTAAGATGTTGGAATGGGCACTAATCCATGGAAAGAACCTTATCTTGGAGAGTATGGGTGTTGGGGATGCTCCTCATTCTCTCTATAGAGGAAACCACACTCACAAGAATATTTTCTTTCTTTCTCTAAACAACCATTCAATCCTCATATTACAACCACTATTCGTGAGGTATATACAGATCATCGGAGTCTTCAGCATCTATTCAAGAAAAAGGATTTGAACTTGATGCAACGGAGGTGGTTGGACTTATTGAATGACTATGATATCACTATTCTTTATCATCGGGAATGATAATATGGCTGAAACCTTGAGTAGAAAGGCAGAGAGTATGGGGAGTTTAGAATTCATTCCAGCTGTGGAGAGGCCTTTAGCTATGGATGTTTAAGATTTAGCCAACAGATATGTGAGATTGGATATTTCGGAGCCTAACAAAGTCCTTGCTTGTATTGTATCTCAGTCATCATCGTTTGAGTACATTAAGGATCATTAGCATGACGATTCCCATTTGCTTGTCCTTAAGGACACAGTGTCACGAGGTGGTTCTAAGGAGGTGATTGTTGATGATGATGATGTATTGCGGCTTCAAGGTTGAGTTTGTGTTTCTAATGTCGATGGCTTGAGGGAGTTGATTCTTGGGGAGGCTCATAGTTAACGGTATTCCATTCATCCGAGTGCTATGAAGATGTATCGTGATTTGAAGCAACATTAATAGTGGCAAAAGATTAAAAAGGACATTGTTGGATGTGTTGCTTGATGTTTGAATTGTCAGAAGGTGAAGTATAAGCATCAAAGACCTTGTGGTTTGCTTTAGAGGTTAGATATACTGGAGTGGAAGTGAGAGTGCATCACTACGGACTTTGTGGTAGGTTTGCCATGGACCTTGAGAAGATTTGACGTTGTTTGGGTCATTGTGGATAGCTGACTAAGTTTGCGCATTTTATTCCGGTCATGACTACCTACACATCAAAGTAGTTTGCTAAGATCTACATCATAAAGATTGTCCTCTTAAATGGCGTGCATGTGTCTATTATCTCGGATCGAGGCACTCAGTTTACTTCGCACTTCTGAAGGGCTACTCAGCATGAGTTGGGCACACAAGTTAAGTTGAGTACTGCATTTCATCCTCAGAAGGATGGGCAGTCTGAGCAGACCATTCTGATCGTAAAAGATATGTTGAGAGCATGTGTTATTGATTTCGGGGGTCAGTGGGACTAGTTTCTACCTTTAGTAGAATTTACCAACAACAACAACTACCGGTCAAGTATCCAGATTGCTCTATATGAGGCCTAGGTTGTTGGGCGCATATTTGGTTCGTGATGCTTTAGAGAGGGTGAAATTGGTTCAGGAGTGGCTTCGTACAACATAGTCCAGGCAAAAGAGTTATGCTGATAGGAAGATTCAAGATGCAACTTTCATGGAGGGTGAGAAGGTTCTTCTCCGAGTTTCGCCCATGAAGGGTGCGATGATATTTAGAAATAAGGGAAAGTCGAGCCCTCAGTATATTGGTCCTTTTGAGGTATTAGAGAGAGTGGATGAGACGGCCTTCAGACTTGTTTTGACACCCAACTTAACGAGAGTTCATCTAATATTTTATGTTTTCATTCTTCGGAAGTATTATGAGGATCAGTCACGTGTTTTGGATTTTGTTCACCACAGCTGAATGGGAATCTAGCTTATAAGGAGGAGCCGGGGGCAAGTTTGGATTGGCATGTTCAGAAGTTGAGGCTACTTGGGAGACCGAGCATGATATGCAGAGCAGATATCCTCATTTATCTGATCTCCCATGTATGATTCTAAACCCGTTCGAGGATGAACATTTTTTTAAGAGGGGGAAAGCTAGTCATTTTGTGTATTTGAGCCCTATTCCCCTATTTGATACTTTTCATAGTCTTGTTTGTTGTTTTGAGTCTTGCAGAGATGATTGGTTTGGTTTCGAGAAGATTTTTGAGTGAATTAGAACACTTAGTTATATTGTTAGAAGCTTAAGTTATAAAAGTTAATCAAGGTTTGACTTTTCAGTAAATGACATCGAAATGGTATTTTGATGGTTCCAGTAGATTCATATGGTAATTTTGGACATATGAGTATATCCGGATTGGGATTTGGAGGTTCCTAGGATTGTTTGGCTCTAATTGTTGAAAGTTAAATTTGAAGGTTTAAAGAGTTGATAAGTTTGACTCATAGTTGACTTTGTGGTTATCAAGGTCCATTTTGTACTCCGAAACTTGGGATATTTTCTCACGGTGATTTATGACTTATGTGAAAGTTTTGGTGTCATTTCGAGTTGGTTAGACGTAGCTCGGCATGAGTTTGGAAGTTTGAAGTTTGATAAGTTCATTAAGTTTGAATTGAGATGCGGCTTGTGGTTTTGAAGTTACTTTGTAAGGTTTGAGACCTCGAATAGGTTTGTGTCGTGTTTTGGGACTTTTTGGTATGATTGGACAGGGTCCCAGGGGCTCGGGAGTGTTTCAGAGAGATTCTGGACAATTTAGATGTTGGTTGGCATGCTTTGTTATGGTGTGTCACACCTGTGGAACATTGACCACACGTGCGAGGCCGCAGTTACGTGGAGGTGTCCGTAGAAACAAAATTAGGCCTTGGTAAGGGAGTCCATAGATGCGGAGGACTGTGCACATATGCGCTTGTGCAGATGCGAGCTTTGGTTGCAGGAGCAGATCTGTAGAAGCATATGGTTGGCTGCAGGTGCAAGTGGTTGGGATTTTATTGAAGCTCGCAGGTGCGAAGCTTGGGTTGAGGCTTTGGCTTCAGTTTTCCATATTCGTAGATTGGGAGCTGGCACTAGAGCATGTTTTGAGGCGATTTTCACCCATTAGAATAGAGTAATTATTTTTAACTCGGATATACGTGATTCTATCCTTGAATTTGGCATTTGATTGATGAAATTTAAGGAAGAAATTGGGTTTTGGTAAGAAATTTTGGAGAATGAATAATTGAGATTTGAACCCCGATTCGGAGTCAGATTTGGATAAAAGTTATTTATTTGGACTTGTAATCCAAATGTGTAGTAAGGATTTATGACTTTCGTTGGGTTGCGGGAAGCGTGCTCAGGTTGACGTTTTGGTTGACTTTGTGTAATTGAGTAAAGATCGAAACATTATTGTTTAGAATTGCTTCCTATAGCGATGCTTGATGTTATTGAGTTGTTTTTGCTAGATTTTACCTGTTCGCAGGCTGATTCGAGAAGCAAGAGATTTTTGGAATATTGATTCTCACACTTTGAAGTGCGTATCTTGCCTAAGCTTGGTTTGAGAGAAATTTTTCCATTGGCCATGATATTTGTTATGTGTTGGGGATGACACATGTGCGAGGTGACGAGCATATACATGTACACAATGGTTATTCATGATCCGGGTAGACTTTAAGCTATTATATGCCTTGTTTTGCTATCATGTCTCTTTGTACCATGTTGTATCCATATGTATGACTATGTGAGCTATTATTCATTCTAGAAATCATGTCTCGGCTATGTGCTTATCTGTTTAAGACATGATAGGGCAATTTTTTCTATATTGAGTTGTTTGCCTTATCTATAGTCATATTTTCAGTAATGACTAGATCAAGGAATCTTTTGATGCCATAATACCAAGGCTTGCCATATGGCTCTTCATCTAAGTGGAAACAATATACATGCTGGTCTCGAATCTATATCTAGATGGGGTCGATGTAATTCTTATCTGAGTGTTGAATCATGGATGACAAAGTTGCAAGAGCGTAGGAGAACTCATCCTGGATTCTGGGAACATGCTTGAACTCGATCTTGGTGAACTTCTTACATATTTCCATTACACAATGCAAGTACATAAGGATCTTGACATTCTTAGTGGTCCATTCGTTTTAAACTGTGTAGATCAGCATATCAGAATCTCCTTTAACCAAAAGCTCCTTGATATTCACGTCCACTGCCATCATTATCCCAAGGATGCACGCCTCATACTCCACCGTATTATTTGTGCAGGGGAACCTTAGCTAAAACTGAATTATGTTGTCTTGATTCAGAGATTAGGACTACTCTGATTCCCCTTCCCTTGAAAGTTTTAGCTCCATAAAAAATATCCTCCACCTGGGTACGACTCTGAAATGTCCTCCCTAGCGAACAAAACTTCTTCATCTATGAAGTACGTGGCAAGTGGCTCGTAGTCGTTGTCCACTGGGTTCTCTACAAGCTGATCAGCCAATGCTTGTCCTTTTATATCGTTTTGCGTCACGTACACGATGTCGAACTCACTAAAGAGAATCTGCCATTTAGCTAACTTTCTCGTAGGCATCTGCTTACGAGAGATGCATTTAAGCAGGTCGAGTTGGGATATTAGATATGTGGTATATGCCGACAAGTAATGTCTTAACTTATGCGAAATCTAAATCAAAGCACAACAGGTTTTCTCCAACAAGTTGTATCTCGCTTCATATGGTGTGAACTTCTTGATTGGGTAGTAAATAGCTTTCTCCTTCTTTCCAGTCTCATCGTGTTTCCCCAACATACGTCCAAATGCATTATCCAAGACGAACAAGTATAGTAGCAGTGGCTTCCCAGGTTCAGGATTAACCAACACTGGTGGACTAGAAAAACACTCCTTGATTTTGTCAAAAGTTTTCTGGCATTCTTCTGTCCACTTCGTAGCGGCGTCTTTCTTCAATAACTTGAAAATCAGTTTACATATTACTGTTGACTAGGCTACGAACCTGCTGATGTAAGTCAGTCTTTTGAGTAAGCTCATTATTTCCTTCTTGCTTTTGGGAGGAGGAAAGTCTTGAATAGCCTTGATCTTTGAGGGGTCCAGTTTCTGTCCCCTTTTTGCTGACGATGAAACCTAAAGGTTTCCTACAAGAACTCCAAATGCACACTTAGCAGGATTCGGCTTCAAATTGTACCTTCGCAACCGTTTAAAGAACTTCCTCAAGCACTTAAATGGTCTGTGCCTTTTCATGATTTTATGATGACATCGTCCACATATACTTCAATCTCCATGTGGATCATGTCATAAAAAAGGGTTTCTTGGCCCTCATGTAGGTGACACCGACATCCTTGAAAGAGAATGGCATGACAATGTAGCAGTAAACTCCCCATGGCATGGTGAATGCTGTCTTGTCTACATCTTCTTCATACATCAGGATATGGTGATATCCAGTGAAACAATCCACGAATGATTGCAACTCATGTTTCACATAGTTTTTCATAAGGATATGGATCTTTGGCAGAGGAAAGTCGTCCTTGTGACTGGCATTGTTGAGGTCTTGGTAATCAACGCATATCCTAATCTTACCGTCCTTTTTCAGCACCGGTACAATGTTCGCCAACCAAGTAGGGTAATTGGTGACCGTAACCACATTTGTTTCTATATGCTTGGTGCCTTTTGCTTTGATCCTTATACTCAAATCTGGATTGAATTTTCTAGATTTCTTCTTGACTGGTGGCTTGGCGGGATCAGTGGGCAATCAATGCGAGAAGATATTGGTACTTAATCTAGGAATGTTGTCATATGACCATGTGAATACATCGATGTTGTCGGAAGAGCTCTACCAATTCATCCTTTTGTTCCACCTTCAGGTGGATCCTGACTCGAGTCTCTTTTACATCTTCCTCACTTCCCAGATTAATCACCTCTGTCTCTTCGAGGTTCAGCTTCTTCTGTCTTTCTAGTTATTCGATCACTTGCGGTAGGTTCTCGGGTATCATACTATCATCGCATTCTTCGTAGTCCGGATCATTTTGCTCGAGGGTTTCATTATATATCATAATCGCGGAATACGATTGTTTATTAATTTGATTGATGAGAAGAAAAATTAAGTATAAATAAAGACAAAGATAAATGTGCAATGATTTTAACAAAAAAGCATATGCATGGTAAAAGCCTCAATTGACCATGCAGTTTTTCAAAATTTACTGCAATTGCATACTACCAAGACTCCCGATGAACCAACAATGGACTGGTTGTCCAGTTCTGCAAGGTTTCTCCTGGTTTGACATCCCGAATGGTCGGTGTCTTGATATCAGCTTCCCCGCGACATTCCTCGATCATTGCCATGAATAATCTTCCCATCCCGTCAATGATATCGTCTTCTTGTGGTTAGCTCTGGCCCGAGCCCGGAACATGCTCTAGTACAAAAATATTCTTCCCAGGGTTACCTTTGTAGGTTCTTCCAGTTGCAGGTTAGTATCCTAAGCCTGTGGTACCTTTCTGTCCACTTAGGCTGAATTGGCTCAGTTATCCCATATGATCGGGCTCCCAGCCCGGACCCTGGTTGGTACCCATACTTCATCATTTCTTAAATTATCGTTTTTACCCATATGGTGACTGTATACTGTGATCCTGCTCATTCTTCCCCATTTTTATTGCTTGCATGAGCTCGACTACATGGAAAGCGTCCCCATAAAATCTCTCTATAAAAAGAATGGCATGTTCTAAGTAAGTTGATTGACTCCATTCCCAATGTATCACAATTTCCTGGTAATCCCATTCGAATTTCATGCACTATTAGAGAGTGGAAGAAACTGCCCTGCCATGTGTATCATGGGCCTTTCTAGTAGCAGATTGTATGGAGACAGAATATCCATCCCCTCAAACAATATTGGGAACTCAACGGGTCCAATTGTAAAAGCTATGTAGATTTCTCTGATGACATCTTTCTGTGACCCATCCAAAGCCCTCACTCTCACGTGGCTTTCCTTTACCTCTCTTAGGTGAATGCCTAATTCCCAAAGAGTGGATAAAGGGAAAATGTTTACTCTAATCCCTCGTCGACAAGTACCCGAGATACAACTTTGTCTCCACACTTGACAGTAATGTGCAGAGCCTTGTTGTGATCCATTCCCTCCACAAGAAGTTAATCTCTCTAAAAAGAAATTTTGTTCGCCTCCACCATCCTCCCAATGCTTGCTGCTAATGCCTCACTGGTGGTATTGCCCGGCACGCTCACCGTACTTAGCACCTTCACCAGAATGTCCCTGTGAATTTTGCAACTCATTAATAAGTCCATAATTGATATGTGGGCATGGGTCTACCTCAGTTGCTCTTTTATGGAGTATTCTTTAACTGATGCATCTCTATGACAGACAAGAACAATACTTGTCATGACATAGTCGGATGCAACTACCTCCGTTCTAGCAGGAAGAGTATAATATCTGGCTTGGCCTCCCCTTTAGGGCGAGCTGTGCCTGCCCGACATTCACCTCTAGCTAGTTGTGCAGGTGGGGTGGCAGCTGGTGTGACGACCATGGATTAAGAAGCCTGAGGACCAGGTGGAATACACGGAGCCTGAGTAGTCTATGGAGGTTCACCCCTCCTGAGTCTGGGGCAATCCCTCACTATATGACGAGTGTCACCATTTTCAAAACAAGCTCTCGGGGGAAGTGGTTGTTGTAGCTGGCTTGGTCTTGATCGACTGGACTGACCGCCAAAAACACCCCGTGCAGGAGGTTCACTAGACAATGGCAGTGCATAATAGTGAGCCTGAGGCCTAGGAGTGACCAGAATACTGCTGGAATCTAGAAGTGCTAAATGAACAAGGCGACTCACATAGCCCCTACCATGACGAGCCACAACTGGGGCACGAGTACCACTATATGTGCCAGACTCTTGAGACCTCTTGGCCTCCCTCTCCTCTCTCTCCCGGGTCAGCATACCCTCCAATATCCTAGTGATCCCCACTACCTACTGGTATGCAATGTCCATCTCCAACTCTCGAGCCATGCTAAATCTAATACTGGGGTTGATTCCCTCGATAAATCGACGGATCCGCTCTCTAACAGTAGCAACCAAGGCTGGTGCATACCTAGCCAAATCACTGAACCGGACCGCATACTCCGACATGGTCATAGAACCCACCTGGCGCAACTGCTAAAACTCTGCGCGCCATGCAACTCTGAGACTCTAGGGAACATACTCCCTTAAGAACATATACGAGAATTGAGTCCATGTGAATGAAGCTACCTCAGTCGGACTACCCAACTCATATGCTCGCCACCACTGATAAGATGCTCCCCTAAGATCGAACGTAGTGAAAGCAACCCCACTAGACTCTGCAATACCCTTAGTACAGGGGATATGGTGGCCCTCCTCAAAATCCTGGGTATTCTCTGACACTAATTCACTGATAGTAGGATAATGGTACTTCTTGTACCTTTGGAGCCTGAGCAACCCCCCCTCAGAAGCTGCTGCCCTAACTTCGGGCTGAACTAGGGCTACCGGCTATACTGGCATGCCCTCCAGGACCTGGCCAACCTGGACCCGCTACTCTAGGGTACGGGCAGCGGGAGTGTGTGCTCCTCCCGCGACCTGAGATATGGCAGGAGCAAGTGGGATCAACCCTGCCTGAGCTAAAGTGTCGAACATGCTCAAAAACTGGATGAGAGTCTCTTGGAGAGCTTGTGCAGTAACAGACATCTTAGGTGCCTGTCCTCCGATCGGAGCTATTGGTGGCTCCTCTGTAGAAGCTCGTGCTGGAGCTCTAGCTGCACCACGTGGATGTCCTCGGCCTATACCCCGGCCCCGGCCTCTTGCGGCTCTAGCAACGGGCGCGGGTGTCTGGTCATCTGATCCAGTTATACGTGTCCTCACCATATGTGAGAGAATAGAAAGACAAAAATTTTGAATATGAAGTCAAAGATTTCGCACGATAAGGAATCAAAGAAGTGAAGCTTTTCCTAACAGTTTTATAGCCTCCCAAAGATAAGTACATGCATTTCCATACCAATCTGTGAGACTCTACAAAACCTTCTTGTGACTCATAATACCTATGAACCTAGAGCTCTGACAACTTGCCACGACCCCAAACCCCCTTCGTAGGATGTCGTGACGACACCTAGTCTCTAAGACTAGGTAAGCCTAAGAATATGCGGAAACATAAAAAAAAAACTTTAAATTTCAAAGCTTCAACAATTTCATCAATAGACTATAAGCTCAATACGTACAATTTCCCAAAACCCAGTGAGATATGAGTCACAAATTCTAGATACAATGATGAACAATCTTATACATCAATGTCTATCAAAAACATTAAAAAATAAGGAACACAGGGTAGAAGGAAACTCCGAGGCCTACGGACGCGGGCAGGTGTACCTTGAAGTCTCCAAAGAAGCAACATAACACACTAATACCGATGCTGATAGGATGTACCTGGATATGCACAAAACATGTGCATGAGCGTTATATGAGTAAACCACAACAGTACCCAGAAAGTGCAAGGCCTCATCTCGATACAGTAGTGAAAATGTCAGGTCAAGGCCATACTGGAGATAATAAGAAATAAGACAGAAGATATGTTGATATAATGAAAATGACAGGGAAGTGAACAACAAAGAATTTACGGGAAATAACAACACGGAATCAAGGAAAGCTAATACAACACAAAATGAAAACAAGACTTTCATCATGCTAAGGCTAAACATGATGATTACAACATGCAAAAGTAACTCAATTAAGGCATGAAAAGGAAACTACATAGCAAAAACCAACAAAAACTGGAATTTCAACATTTAGCCCATGTACGCACTCATCACCTAGCGTACACGGCCTTCACATATCACAAATTATCACCACAATACCAAATCCTAAGGGGTATTTTCCCCACACAAGGCTAGACAAGTCACTTACCTCAAACCACACTCAATCAACTCCGAATGGCTCGAATCTAGCCAAAACAATTTCATAATATGAATATAACTATAGGAAACTAGTTTAAATAATGAAATAATGATTTTTGCAAGAATTGAAAAAATCACTCCAAAGAGTCACCCCGGGCCCGCGTCTCAAAACCCGACAAAAATTATAAAATCCAAACACTCATTCGATACCGTATCCAACAATATAAGAATTATCCAAATCCGACCTCATTTATCCTTTCAAAATAAAAAAACTTGGTCTAAGAACTTCTACACTGTTTTTCCCAATTTTAAACTCTAAAACAATAATTAAAAGGTGTAATTAACAGTAGATTCATGGGAATTAATCAAAAATGAGTCAAGAATCCTTACCCAAATAATTTCTCTGAAAATCCATCAAAATATCGCCTCCATTCGAGCTCTCAAAGTCCCAAAATAAAAATTAAATCAAACCCTCGATTGTTCCCCTTTTCTGCCCAGTTATGTCGCGCATGCGACCTTACTGGCACACCTGTGGAAAGATCATCCCTCACTCAGGCCCATAAAGCTTACTTCTATGGACACCCTAAGCGCACCTGTGCTTGCGCTTCAGCGGATGAAATTTCGCACTTGCGACCACTAGCGATTCTGCGCACTAGCCATCGCAGAAGCGAAGCCGCTTCTACCAAAATTTTCTCGCTTCTGCGACCTCAGCTGGGCGAGGCCAGCTTCTCCTCTGTGATTCAAAGCTCACTTAAGCGAGTCTGCACCTATAGCCAGACCCTCCACAGGTGCGATGACACCAAAACTGGGAGCTTCAGCATTTGCACAAGTCCAAATTTTGTTCCGAGTATCGATCCGAATCACACCCGGGGCCCTTCGAGACCCCGTCCGAATATACCAACATGTTTTGAAACACATAATAGACTGACTCGAGGCCACAAATCACATCAAACAACGTCAAAAACAAAAATCGCACCCCAATTCAAGCCTAATGAACTTATGAACTTCCAAATTCCGAAACCGATGCCGATTCATAGCAAAACAACTCCGATTCACACAAAAGTTTGCACACCTGTCATAATTTACATTACAGACCTATTCCAACTTTTGGAATATGGATCCGACCTCGATATCAAAAAGTCCACTCCCTGTATAATTTTCCAAAATTCCACCAATTTATATGTTTCGCCAAAACACACTTAAACGATCTACGGACCTCCAAATCAATATTCGGACATGGTCCTAAGACCAAAATCACCATACAAAGCTATTGGAACCGTCAAAACTCCATTCTCGAGTTGTCTTCACTCAAGTCAAAGTACGGTCAACTCATACAACTTAAACTTCTAATTAGGGACTATATATCCCATTACACTCCGAAAGTCACCCGAAACCAAAACCAAACATCCCGGAAAGTCATGTAACCATAGAATAAGATAGAGGGAGCAATAAATAGGAGATCGGGGCTAATACTCTCAAAACGAGCGGCCGAGTCATTACAGTTTAATGGTGTTGAAATTAATAATTTAGTATTATGTAATTACTAATATATCATACTTCCAGTTTTGAGGTTTATTAAAATAAACTTTATATACATTACGTAGTCTTTATAATTAATTTAATAAATTATTCTTTAGTTTCTAGTAATTACATTACTATTTTATTAATTCGAAATTAGTGTCATAATTTAGAACATAAAGTATTTTTATAAAAAATTAATTACAATAATTAGTAGTGTATTTGATAATTATAATTTTTACTATATTTGATTGAAAATAATTATGCTTAATTAAATTAATTTTAAAAGGGTTAAATAACTAAAAAGGCTACCATTGAAATCTCGTAATTAAACATAAAATGGCTACTATTTAAATAACAAACGGCCCAATAAGCAAGTCCAAAGCAAAACTTTGACCGAGGTCCAACCCCTTATTCTCCATCTTGGTGATCCTCCTCACCCTCCCCTAGCCAATCAAATCGCACCACGTCACCTATCTCTATCACTCATATAACAAACACAACAAATCCAGACCGTCCATCTTACAAATCAACGACTCTCATTTATCTACGTTTTCCCTTTAATTTTTAATACCCCATTAGACTCATCTCGACCGTCAAAACCAGGGGATTTAACGGTCCGCATATTTTGTCAGTTTAATCTGTTAAACCCAGATTTTTCAAAGCCGTTGATCTAAAGAATCAATGGCCCAGATCTAGTCTCCCAACATTAATCCCTAGAGACAACCCAATCTCCCTCAAACCCTAAATCATTTCCCTGCTACCTAGCCGCCCCTCTTTCCCTAGATTCTCTCTTCTCTCTCATCTGTGCCAAGCCATCAATCACAAATCCTTGCACACATTTGTGCAAGTTCACAAAATTAAAGCCTCAAACACTCAATCTATCCCTATACCCATGAATCCCACTTCTCTTTTCCTCTTTCATCACTGGATTTGAAATCCCCTGTTCCGGAACCCTAAGCTCAAAACGCCATTGATCTGATTCTTCCCCGTTCTTTCAAATCAAACATGCGCGGCCACTCATATTGTCCCTAGGCTATGAAGCATGCTATTTTCTTTCAATATTCACCGATGAAATTCAAAAGCCCTAATTATGAATTTACATACCAAAATGCGAAACTTGAACTCGTCTGATTTTCACTTATGATCTTTCAAATCGGAACATGCATGGAGCTTTGCAGAAGTTTCATCATGAGATATCATTACCCAGAGGTCAAACGCAGTGACCTCTGGGTTATAGAGTTTGCCTGATGGGTCTTCATCTTCGGCAGCTGACCTCTCTCCACTCAGGTAAAATCTATAACTATTTTTCACCTCTGCTTCTTTGATTTTCACTTGATTTGCTTGCATCATCAACCAATCGTCATCTTTCACTATCCAGTTTTGAATCCTTCGGAACCCTAGACCTTGAGGCACTATAAATATGAGCCTTAATGGCTCTCACCTAACACTGCCTAATAATCTGAAGAAAATCAATACATGATAGAATAACATTTAAAATTTTTCAATTAAAGCCTATGTTCTTACTCGATTTTTGATTTCTTATCTCTTTCTCTATCTCTCTCTCTCTCGTTCTCTCTTGATGAGCTCTGAGTTTACTCATTGATCGAAAGTTTGAGTCTTTAACTTCTAAACGGCTAAACGAAGTCTTTGTTTGGTTTTTTGCCTCGAAGGATGTTAGTGAACCTCAAATCTCCTCCTCTTATAATTATTCGAATTTGCAAGCATGATTTGTTCTGTTATCATTTCTTAAATGACACTGTCGATAATGTGCTATGGCCGACTATTTTTATGTGTTTGATATTAATCTATAACTGGTTAATGGATTCTTCAATCATAAGTTTTCTTAAGGTGTTGAAATTAGAACAATGTATTGATTAGTTAATCCTAATGAATATCTTGATAACCTATATCTACTGTTACACTGTTGAGAATAACCAAAGAACCTTTAAAAAGCTTAATAGTTGGCATAGTCTCCTGTTGCTCTGTTGTAACAGTCATGTGTGTTAAGTGTTATTTGTGTGATTCACTTGATGTTTAGCCTAATTAGGCATATGGAACTGAGTATATTGCTGTTACATAACATAAACATGTTAGTTTACAGTGTTTGAATCATCTCTACCTTCAAATGTATTCTGCTATGATCATGTAGCTCTAAAATTAGTGCAAGACATTCTATTAGCTCCCATACTGTCTTATTGCACCTATGAACTTCACTATATGAGAAAAATACCTTAAATTAACTAGGATTAAGCCTTAAGAAGCCAACACACTTCAGTTCTATCTTCTGCTATGTACTTGGATTGAGTCATATTTATAAACCTAATTGAAGTTGTACCTACTATAGTTGAATACTATCTAATAGAGCGATGTGCTGTAAAGCTTCATTATAAAATCCAGCCTATTTAGTTCATAACTTAATATGCTTGCCTAGTGTAAATTTTTATCAATTATGATAGCCTTGTCAAATTTGAATCCATGCTTAGTACTCAATCATGCCAAATGTTATAGTATTAGTTAGAATACAACATATTCATCCTTGAGTGTCACTCGACAGGAATTTTGTACTCGTCCATATCTTTAAAGAGGCAACTACTTACATATTATGTCTGTGGTTGTGTTCCCAGGCCATTGAAATCTACTGAGTTCATTGAAGCTCACCAATAGACTTTGAGAAGTCCTCTTTAAATATTTATCTCCCATGTTAAAATGTAAGATTGTACAGTTGACGTCTTAACCAACCTATATATAAATGAAGATCTCTATGGAGATCACTTGCTAATGTATCTGCCTGCCTCTATTTTCTTAAGAATATTGAAGTGGATTATTAACTTTCATACTTAGAAAGAAGTGGATGTTAGTCTACCTGTAAACCCCCATTAAGCATGCATGGTTAAGTATATGACCACAGTTAATGACTTTCACAAGTACGAACGTGTTAATAGGGATATTGAGGTTGATACCTCCCAGGTTCCTTTGAAATGATTAATTTACTTATTTTAAGCCTTTGTATTCATATGCTGATATTTTTTCACTGTTTGCTAGCACCTATAATTGATTCTGTCTGAGTGCTTTTAAGCTTGCTAAGAGTATATGATAGTGCTACACACTTGTGTGCAAACCATGGGATGCCTGCTGATGCTTTGATGATATGGATGTTATTAAAACCTATCTCTCACTGTGTATAATCACCACTGTAGTATTGGAGCTTACAATGAACACCTCATTAGCATTTAAACATGTAGGGAAGAGTAAGTGTTAGTAGTTAGGGATATTTGGAGTATAATTTAGTTCTTAGTTGAGTTACTCTTCCTGACACAAGCAGCGCTCCGGGTCCTTGAGATCCTTGTGATCTTTGAAGTGTCAGGGATCAAAAGAGTATCTTGCTCATGAATGGAATTCCACTCGTTGACTCTAACCTATTAACATTTATTAATATATTTAGGTTTAGTGTTCAACGGAGAACAAAGGTTTTCATTGTAAGTTGCTTTACTATATGTGACCTTATACTAATTCTGCATCCTTAGTTACTGATAATTTTATAATTTATCTTGGATCTATATTAAATGTAACTTACATGTAATTATGTGTATTAGGCCATATATCTAATGACTTTCTCTTTCTTTTGAACATGTATTTAAAATGGGTCTGCGAGTTCTCAAAGAACTCAAGCCCAAGTTCTTTGTTTATTTGGAGTCTGAAGCTGTTGTTGTCCGTCTTCACTATCTATTGGGCTTACCTCCTTTCAAGCCCAAACCCAGAGTCACCTCTTTCCCTTATTGCTTTAGTCTATTGATTATTATCATATGTATATAACACTTGTGATATTTGATTGCATGCTTTTGCTTTGTATTTTTGAATTATGTTAACAACCTAGGCAAGCTCTAATGACTTTGTAATAATAATTCTAATTCATTAATCATTTCTATTATTCAGTTTCTAATCTTTAATAACAATTTTTCATGGAATCCTTTTGAAACTAAAATAGCTTCACAAAAGTTGGAAGCCTTCTCTTTCAAAAGAAAACTGAAATTAGAATTGGACTTCTAAAATTAAGCTTTTCTACAAAGAAAAATCGAACAACTATTGTTGCAAAGCCAAGGTTTTCAGACGGTTCCTTCAAATAAAAATGTGAGATTTAAGAATTAATGTATACCTAAGGCCCACTTCTTTAAACACATTTACTTTACTAGAGTTATATATAGCCACGTCATTTTGTTTAAAGATAAAGTGTTTTAAAACTTAGCCACACCTTACAAGTTTTGCAAATACAAACATTATATACATACTTCTAAAACTCTTTCATTCATATAGATGCAAACGTTTTCTTAAAGGCTTTTATAAATCTATACCCTCTTTTCAAAATTACATATATTTTTCAAGTAATAGGCTTTAAACTAGATACACAATAAGCTATAAGTTTAGCACTAATCAAGCAGAATATAGATAATTAATTCCTTAAGCCTAGTCTAAGTCTTACAGATCTACCTTAGGTAGATTTTATGGGGTGCCTAACACATTCCTCTTAGAAGAATAAGAACCTTTACCCAAAATTTCACCGGTTAGTAGACTAATTAAGAAATAATCTTAGTAATTAAATAGGTACCTTAGTATACCTTTAACTATTAAGTGGTGACTCTGTTTTATGATCAACAAGGAAATCACTAGTTGAATCTTGTTTTAACTCGTGCAAAATAGAGTGCAACAACATGGAGACTCTGCTAGGGAATTGCATACTTAGGTTATGACCTTAGCAGACTTAGACTAGACTTAGAATGCTTACCTGCCTTAATTGCTTATTATGCACTGCTTATTTTAATGTTATTGCTACATCCCACTATCTGTTATCGCTTTATATATACTGTCATCACACTCTTTCCTATGGAGTCTTGACTGTACACTATCACACACAATGGCATGCGAGGGTTGTCTTTTACATCCCTACGCACCTTCTTTCAAAATTCTTTAGTTTCAGACAATGGTTTTGTCAGGACAACAAGCATATCTTCTCGTAGTAATCAGTCCAACTCAAAATTAGTAAACACTCTACTCTAGTAAACATATGTCATATTCCATAAACCTTAGGTGGATCGGTCCTCGGCTTCGACACTCAATTAGGAAAGCCACCTTTATGTCAACGGGTCATGCACCCTACGTCATGAATTTCGTGGAAATACTAACCAGTCATGATGAGACACTTAAGATCCGAAGCAAATACTTATCAAACCTCTTTTCTCTGCCCTCTTCAAAAATGGAAATCAAGCAAAACATCCTCGAGATCAATATGGTGATGGGAGAACGGCACAAGAGAAAGCAATGGTGGAAGAACATCCGCCGAGAGCATGGGGACAAAATCGGGGCATACCTACGAGCATTGACTGCCTTGCTAAACATACGAGCTGACAAGGTGCTTACCCGTTTTCTGATAGAGTTCTGGGACCAACCAAAGTAGTTTTCAAGTTTGCTGATTGTAAGTTGGTGCCAACATTAGAAGAAGTTACCAGTTTCACAGAGCTTCCATTTAAGGGGAGGAGGCCGATAATACTGGTCACTATGCCCGGCTATAGGTTTCTTGATGCTTTGGGTCTGGCAAATAGTTGGGGCTTGAGAAACATTGAAGATGAATGGGTAATCCTGGACCAATTGTTCGACAGGTTCGGACATCGTGAAAGCTATGAGTGGTACTTGGGAGCTCAGTGTGATCGGGCAACATGAAAAAGTCTCTGACCCATAACCTTCTCTTTGGCACTGCTAGGACTATTTGTTTTTCCACAAAGAAGAGGACGGATTAATATCAACTTACTACCTACGGTTTTAGAAATATTCCGTGGAGACCTCCAAGCCACCTTGGTACCTATGGTATTAGCACAAATTGTCAGAGCATTGTCTGCATGTTCCTATGGGTATGATTTCTTCAAGGGTTGCAACCTATTGCTTCAAATCTGGGCCACAAAGCACTTCTTTTAGCAAGAGGCTACAATTGACTACTTTGTGGGCGTTAGCTTTATGATTCAAAGTCATAGTGAGAAAATGAGGCATTAGGTCTCCCCGCATGGACAGGAGGAATGGAGAGAGATGCTGAACAATTTAAGCGGATAATGGATCAATTAGAAGCTTTCATGGCTGAAGGGAAGGGCAATTCTAAGGACTCCCCAGAAATATTTTATTGAGCTGATAGGACTCGAGGATGTAACTCTCTAGACGAGGACAATACTGTATGAAGACAAATACAATGGGCAGATCCTGATACCAAGGATAAGGAGGCTTCATGAGGAGTGGAATGATCTTGTCACAATGCCAATGGGTCAAAATTTGTGGTGCACTCTGGAATACTATGTATGGATAAATGAAGAGGATGAGCTAGCCCGACCAAGCAGGGAAGGAATAGCCAGGATGGAAGATGCAATGGCGGGTTTGCAAATCTATCATTATGTTTTTCCGCACTACCTCGTGACTACCTCCATGTACCGTCTAGTGGTCCTAGGGTCAATTGATCGCATGATGCCATCTCCCGAGTATGATGACCGAGTAGTTGAATGTATACAGATTGAGTTTGACACAGAACTAGAGGAAGACCTAGAGGAAGAACCCGAGTTCAAAGATGATGAAGAGGAATTTGAAGAAGATCCGAAAGAAGAAGAAGAAGAAGAAGAAGAAGAAGAAGAAGAAGAAGAAGAAGAAGAAGAAGAAGAAGAAGAAGAAGAAGAAGAAGAAGAAGAAGAATAAGAGGAAGATATGGGGAATGATTCCGGGGGTGGCTATTAGAAGTTGGTTGATTTCACTTGTTTCCTACCATGTATCTTTTACCTCGAACTTTTCCATTTCCCAAACATCAAGTTTGTTTGAGCCCATGTAATCTTATGAATGTTGGAAACAATGATGTAACCTTTGCTCCCGCCTATTACAATCCAAATATTATCAATAAAAACCAAGATTTGATTCTGATCTAAATGTGTCAAATCTAATTGTTTGTCAAAATTTTCAACTTACGCCTACCTCTGGGAGAGAGAAATACCTCAAATTTTAGGAAATGAGCTTGCTTGAATACATGAACTAACTGCTCTGTGTGCCTATATTTGTGCAAACACTGAAACTGACTCCTTTCTTTTTTCTTTTCTTTTATTTTCTTGTATTACTTTATTATTATTCCCCAAAAGGAGAAAGTTGGTTTGTGTTGACGCAAAATTGGGAGAACTTCCATACAACTTGAGATCGAAAGGGAAGATGTCTGCGACAGATAACCTAACCGAACACGCTCTGGTAATTGCTGATAGCCCCGGGCGATCGGGAGAGAAGGATGATATGTGGAATGATGAACATGTGGCTAGGATGGCCCAAGAGATGGAATCATTGAGGGAGTAAGTACAACAAATTCGAGAATTGGCACATTTGGTCATGATGACGCTCCCGCGCAACCACCATGTTTTTCTTATCTAGATTCAATTACCGACCACTTTCCTTCCACTGCTCGCCTAACACACAATACCATGACTTTAGTCCCTACACCCTTATTATAACCCCTGAAAACCCACCGAATCCTCCCATACACATCCCTTACATACCAAATTACGTTCAAACACCTAAAAATCCACCCTTTGCCACCAACACTGTTTATACCCCTCCTTGTGATGGCATCACCTTTACCATTAGCCAAAATCATCACATACCTGCGGCATATACCACTGCACATGAGCGATATGTTCCGTACGTATATGACATTTTAGAACCCACCTTCATAGCGCCCGTCACGGTTAGGCTGCCTTATGAAGTTGATCAATATGTCGAAATGGAAAGGGAAGCTAAGTATAAGGATGAGGAATTGGTATCCGAACAATTACGAGAATTGAGAAAACAAATGAAGAACCTTCAGGTCGCTCGAGGGAGTAAAAGACTAGATTATGAGGATCTGTGTATCCACCCTGATGTGGACATGCCGATAGGTTACAACCCTCCTAAGATTGATATCTTTGATGGGAAAGGTGATCCACATGCACACTTGAGAGCCTACTGTGATAAGCTAGTTAGAGTATGACGAAACAAGAAGTTAAGGATGAAGCTGTTCATAAGGAGTTTGAAAGGGAGGCACTTACTTGGTACACTCGCTAAGATCCCATAAATTGGAGGGAGTGGCAGGATATGGCAGAAGACTTCATGAAGCGCTTTCGGTTCAACATAGAAATTACCCTTAATAGGTTTGCTCTGGTAAACTTGCAGAAGAAATCGTTAGAATAATTCCAAGAGTATGCACGTCGGTGGAGGTTAGAGGCCGCTAGAGCATAACCTCAGTTAGATGACAGTGAGTTGACTAAGTATTTCATCAAGGCTCAGAAAGGGATCTATTTTGAGAAAATGATGGGCATGATGGGGCAGAAGTTCCCTAAACTTATTAAAATGGGAGACTTTTTAGAGGAAGGCATATAGTCCGGCAAGTTACAATCTATGGCCGCATTGCATGTAGCTAGCAAAGCAATCCAATCCAGTTCAATAGGTAGCGAAAAGAAGAAAAATGAAGAGGTATCAGCAATCATTCCCTATTACCAGTCCAATACACACCATGGAAACAACTCATACTCTCCGCACAGCCATTCCCCACACCCATCGGCTTATGCTCCAATATACAACACACAACCATACTAAAATCCCCAACCACCATACAACCCACCTCGCGCCCATACAGATCCAAATCCACCATGGTCATACGCTCCAGTTCAAACTACCACTCATTAAAATTGACCCACTTATGCACCCCGACCTCGCCCAAATTTTGAAGAATGAGGTCCAGAAATTATAACCCGATTGCCGAACCTTTGGCTCAACTATTTGAAAGACTAAGGAGAGAAGGCTTGATACATCCAATAGAAGGAAGGGTTCCTGAGTATCTTTTAAAATACTTCGATGCAACTAAACTGTGCATCTACCACTCAAATGTACCAGGTCATGATACCGAGGATTGCTTCAAATTGAAAAATAATATTGAGTCACTAATCAAAAGTAGAGCCATTCAGTGCACCCCAGCTCTGCCCAAGAACCGTAGCCCGTTTCCAAACCACCAGAATCGAGGAGCTAATATGATCACCCTAGATGTAGAGGATCGGAAATGCAAGATAGTCCTGTTGACATATCAGCAAAAATGGAAGGCCAAGATGATGGATTCCGTAGCGGCTCATGGAATGACTAGGTCAGGGAGGTGTTACTCTACTGAGGAAGTAAATCGAGGGAATTCAGGAATAGAGCAGATTCAGAGAAGGAATATAACAGATTCGAAGGCTGCTGATTCTAGAAGAAGATGTCAACCAAAGAATACTCCGTGGAGGAAAAATTAAAGAAACCCCAGGTGGAAATATCAATCATGGATCTGCTGATGAGTTCTGATAGTCACAAGGACGCCTTGATGAAAGTGTTAAGTGGAGTAAGCATGCCAAGTAACACATCCAGTAAGGCACTGGAAGAAACCATCAAGAAGATGGTTGAAGGAAATATGATCACCTTCCGAAGAGATGAGCTTCTTATAGAGGTCGTAGGTCATAACAAAGCTTTACATATCACTGTCAAATATGGGGATAAGGTGGTGTCCTGAGTACTTGTTGATGGAGGATCATGAGTCAATATCTGCCCGCTCTCTACCCCACGAGAGTTGGATATCCATCTAAGAGAAGTAAAAGAAAGTCATGTGAGGGTAAGAGCTTTCGACGGGTCACAGAAGGACGTCATCGGAGAAATCTATTTGGCTCTGCAAATTGGACCAGTTGAGTTTCCCATACTATTCTAAGTGATGGATATTTCATCTTCATATAACTTGTTGCTAGGAAGGCCTTGGATACATATGGTAGGGGCAGTCATGTCTACCCTACACCAGTGCATGAAGTTCGAGTGGGTTGTCAAGAGATTATAGTCGACGGTGAATGGAGCCAGTCAGATTATCTGGAACATGCAGTTCCGTTCATAGAAGGATTAGATGAGGTCTTTGTCCATGCGGTTGAGATCATGCAGACCACGGAGATAGAAGACACCGAGCAAAATCTGGGTATGCAGTTACCCAACAAATCAAAGATGTTTATGAGAGAAATGTTGAAGTACAGATATAGACCAGGAACCGGGCTAGGAGCCCAATTAGAAGGGATAACAGAGCCGACTAAGGCGAGTGGGCAGAAAGGTAGAGTCAGCATAGGGTATCAGCCTCGGACTGGGAAGACGTGTACAAGTAGTTTCGGGAAGAATGCTTTTGTGCAAGAGCGTGTTTCGGTACGGGTCAAAGCTAAACACCAGAGGGAAACATCATCGATGGAATGGAAAAGTTATTTGTGACCAAGATCGAAGAATGCTGAGACAAAGTTGATATCAAGACACCGACTATTCGGATTGCCGAACCAGGAGAGGACTTGAAGAATTGGACAGCTAGCCCATCTTTGGTTCGCGGCGAGGCTTGGTAGTGTGAAATTATAAAACTTTTTAAAAAAGCGCACGGTCAATTGAGGGTTGAATCGTATCCGTGCTCTTTTTTCATTCGCCTCTTTGAACGCTTAGACATTCCTCTTTTGATGAAATAAAAAGAAATTCTTTCTAAAAGTTATTGCAAATTTGTTTATCACTTCATTTAGACTTAATTTTTCTTTTCAGTAATCAAAATGATAAAAACTCGCATTTCGCGATTATGACATGTAACAAAACCCTCGAGCAAAGCGATCCAAATTACGAGGAACATGGTGAAAGCATGATACCAGATAATCTCCCACAAGAGATCGAACAACTAGAAAGCCAAAAAAGGCTTAACCTTGAGAACACAGAAGTAGTCAACCTCGGAAGTGAAGAAGACGTGAAAGAAACCCGAATCATCAATCTGGAAGCAGAGCAGAAAGAGGAATTGGTCGAGCTCCTCCGATAGTACATCAACGTATTAGCATGGTTGGTATGACGACATGCCCGGGCTAAGCACCAACATCATTTCGCATCGATTGCCTACCAATCCTAAAAGTTCAAGCCAGATTTGACTTTGAGGATAAAAGAAGAAGTAACTATGAAAAGGGAGGCGAACGTAGTGAGGGCCACCAATTATCCCATACAGTTGGCAAATATCGTACCGATACCAAAGAATAATGGGAAGATTAGGATATGTGTAAATATTCGAGATCTTAACAAGGCTAGCCCGAAGGATGATCTCCGTTTACTAAATATTTATATCCTCATCGACAACTACACGAAACATGAGCAACAGTCATTCGTGGATTGTTTCGCTGAGTAACACCAGATTCTAATGCATGAGGAAGATGCAGAGAAGATAGCATTCATTGTGCCTTGGGGAGTT
This sequence comes from Nicotiana otophora, assembly GCA_000715115.1. Classification (NCBI taxonomy): domain Eukaryota; kingdom Viridiplantae; phylum Streptophyta; class Magnoliopsida; order Solanales; family Solanaceae; genus Nicotiana; species Nicotiana otophora. The sequence goes on from AWOL01S0180342.1 coordinate 33,650, forward strand.
TACTACTACAAAGTTATGCCATTCGGTCTCAAGAACGCTGGTGCTACATACTTGCGGACCATAACGATCCTCTTTCATGACATGATTCACAAAGAAATCGAGGTATATGTGGACGACATCATCATCAAATCTCGAAAGTGTTTCGAACATTTAGATGATTTGAAGAAGTTTTTCGATTATTTGCGAAGGCATAATCTGAAGTTGAACCCTGCGAAATGCGCATTCGGAGTCCCTGCTAGAAACTTTCTAGGTTTCATTGTAAGTAGAAAAGGGATAGAAGGATCCTTCAAAGACCAAATCAATTCAAGAGTTGCCACCTCCCAAGAGCAAGAAGGATGTGATAGGTTTCCTTGGTAGGCTAAATTACATCAGCAGATTCATGGACAAGTCCACAGTAATTTATGTACCTATTTTACAGATGCTGAAAAGGGATGCTACTACAAAGTGGATATAAGAGTGTCAAAAAACTTTCAACAAAATCAAGGACTACTTGTCAAATCAACCAGTGTTGGTTCCTCCCGAGCCCGAGAAGCCGTTGTTGTTATACTTGTCAGTCTTGGACAATGAATTTGGATGCGTGTTTGGGCATACATGTTGAGACTGGATAAAAAGAGCAAGCTATCTATTACTTAAGCAAGAAGTTTAGACCATGTGAGGCCAAATACACTTTTATAGAGCGCACTTGTTGTGACTTGACTTGGATCGCTCATAAGTTGAGGCATTACATATTAGTATACACCACTTATCTAATATCTCGGCTTGGCCCGCTCAAGTATATCTTTCAAAAGTCGATGCCTACAGGAAAACTAGCCAGATGGCATATTATTCCTAGTGAATTTGACATTGTGTACATAACACGGAAGGCCATCAAAGGACATGCCTTAGCTGACCACCTTACAGAGAATCGAGTGGACAAGGATTATGAACCGCTCACTACATACTTTCCATACGAAGAAGTGTTGTTCGCCGGAGAAGACATTGTAGAGTCATACCCAAGGTGGAGAATGTTCTTTGACTTTCAAAGAGGTAGGAATTGGGGCGGTCCTAGTTTTAGAATCAAGACATCATTTCCCGGCATCAACAAAGATAAGGTTCCCTTGCACCAATAATATGGCCTGGTACAAAGCATTCGTCCTCGGAATTAGGATGTCGGTTGACATGAACATCAAGGAGCTTCTGTTTATAAGGGATTCTGATCTGCTGATACATCAAGTTCAAGGAGAATGGACTATCAAGAAAGTCAAGATCCTTCCGTACATGCATTGCGTAAAAGAGCTATGCAAGAAGTTCACAAAGATCAAGTTCAAGCACATTCACATGATCCGGAATGAGCTTGTCGACGCTCTCGCAACCTTGTCATCTATGATCCAGCATCTTGATAAGAAATACATTGACCTTATCGAGATAGAGATCAGGGATCAACATGCGTACTATTTTCATGTAAACGAAAAGCCAGACGGTAAGCCATGGTACTACGACATCAAACGATTCCTTGAAACAAAAGAGCGTCCAGATAATGCTACTAATAGCCAAAAGCGAGCGCTCAGAAGTCTAGAAAATCACTTTTTCCTTAACGGGGAAGTCCTATATAGGAGGACCCCAGACTTGGGTTTGTTAAGATGTGTAGATGCTGCTGAAGCAATCAGACTACTAGAAGAAATACATGCAGTGACGTATGGACCCCACATGAACGGCTTCACCTTAGCGAAGAAGATTTTAAAAGCCGGATACTTTTGGATGACCATGGAAAGAGATAGTATCCACTATGTGTAGAAATGTCACCAGTGCCTGATCCACAGGGATTCATCCGGATTCCACCAAATGAGTTGAATGTAATTGGTTCGCTTGGCAGTTTGTTGCTTGGGGCATGGTCGTAATCGAACCTTTGGAGCTTGCTGCACCAAATTGGCACCATATTATATTGGTAGAAATTGACTACTTCACCAAATGGGTCGAAACTTCTACATACAAGGTCGTCACAAAGAAAGTAGTGGCAGATTTCATCAGTAACAACATAGTCTGCTGGTTTGGGATACCTAAGTCGATCATCATTGACAATCTAGCCAATCTCAACAGTAATCTCATGAGGGAAATTTATGAGAAGTTCAAAATTGTCCACCGTAACTCTACAGCCTACAGACTGAAAATGAATGGAGTAGTTGAAGCAGCCAACAAAAACATCAAAAGGATTCTACAAAAGATAGTGTACAATCATAGGCAATGGCACGAGAAATTATCCTTTGCTTTACTAGGTTATCGGGCCACCATGACGACATCCACTGGGGAAACGCCATGCATGTTGATATATGGCACTGAAGAAGTGATACCCGCAGAGGCCGAGATACCATCTTTAAGGGTCATTCAAGAAGCCAAGTTAGACGACGCATAATGGATATGAGTTAGGCAGGAGAAACTCATGCTCATTGACGAGAATGAAATGGACGCAGTATGCCATGGTCAGCTGTATCAGAATATGATGGCCAATGAATTCAACAAAAGGGTGAAACCTCGCCAGTTTATACCGGGGGAATTGGTTTTAAAGAAAATATTCCCTGGTCAAGAAGAAGCCAAAGGAAAGTTTGCGCCAAACTAGCAACGTCCTTATGTGTTCCACCGAGTATTATCGGGAGGAGCTCTGATCTTGGTAGAAATGGATGGAAGAGTCAGAACGAAGCTTGTCAACTCAGACGCAATCAAGAGATACTACATTTGAAGATAGTAGAGTTAGGTTTAGTTGTAACAGAACTATGCTCGACCTAACTTCCCAAGGAGGGATACGTATGCAACCCACATAGGGTCTGTTTTCTCCCTTTCCCCTTCTAATGTAATAGGAAAATCGAGATACCATTTTTGTATGTACTCGGAACTACGCCATGACTTGATTTCCTTTGGAAGGAATACACAGGGAATCCTCATCGAATTCAGTCATCTTTTGTAATTAAACTACGTTATGTCCTCATTCCATTTGGATATGTAGGCTGCCTGAGTCAGGCTCGGTCATCATTATCATATTTTCTTTTATCATTACCCATAAACTATGTTCATACCTTATTCTGTTTCGGATACATTGGCAACCTGAAAAGGTTCGGTCATAACCCTAGGAAAACCTTTGCAATGCATTAGTTTAGATTAGGATGCAATCGCAGCGACATGAAGCCACGATGTCAGAAGCATTTTAAAGGATCGACGTCAACAGAATAGAGTCTTCCAGAAACAACACTCGCATTTGAGAGGCTTCCTAAACATGTCATAATCCGGAACGATGGCATTTGACATTAAAACAAAAGATTTCCAAGAAAATAATATATATCATAATCCATTCCACCTACCGAACTTCGTGGTATGACCTCATCAAGACCGAGGCCAAGAAATGCTGGAACACACTGCGGCAAATGACGAATCTGTCATTCTCTCATAACTATCATCCCTTTTTCCTTATTCAATTTTTTCCTTATATAACTGAAAACTAGCTCTCGAATCCTTTGCAGGTATTTCGAAACCAGACCGCAGACCAAGCAGAGCATATTGTAAATAGCAAATTGTCTGCTCAACCAAGAGGAGCATGTTGAATATATCAAGTTGCTGGCCCCACAAATCGGAGCGACGTATATAGCAAATCACCAGCTTAATCAATCGGAGTGCCCTGTACAAACGCAAGCTGCCAGCTTCGCCAATTGAAGCCATATAAATAGCAAAACCGCCAGCTCAATCAATCAGATCACCTTGTACAATTCAAGTTGTCGGCTTTGCCAATCGAAGCCCTGTTTATTAAAACTGTTCGCTTCACCAACGGGAGCGTTCCGCACCGCTACTCCTCCACATCGAAGATTAGAGTAGATATCTTCAAACCTCATCACCAACGTTCTGCAATTGACGGCCGTAATTTAGTTTTGCAATCAAGAGTACCTCTTGGGCATGCTCCTTATTTCTTTATTTTTCTCTCGAATGTCTTGACATTTTGCTCACATAGCTTACCGGCATGATTACATTTTAAAGTCAGAAACTCCCATCGTGTAGAGATACTTTACATTTCAATGCAACCAATCCCATCACGCAGAGATACTTTATATTTCAATGCAACTTCTCCCATCAAGCAAGGATACATTATGCATTACAAGTCAATTACTCCCATCGCGCGGAGACACTCCTAACACAAGGAGACTTTATGCTCCGACAACTGCGGAATGGTACATAGCCCGGCTAACAATCGAGTAATATTCAAGTATCAAGTCATCCCAATCCCAAATAATGGCTAGCCGGTAGCCATGCATCATTATTCCTGCATCATTTACATCACATCTTAACATATTAGAATATATGGGTATGTGTGTATTTTGTTTTTGCAGGAACAAACATCGGAACGTGGAACTCCTTCTAAGCAGCAATACAAGTTACAATGCTATGAGGGACAACAAACTCATAAGTGGGCTAAGGATCCGAGCTCAAACTGATATACAATTAGTGGAACCCTAATTGTTCAAATCTTTCAAATCAAGCCACAATTCAGAACGATCATGAGTACCCAATCTTCCGTCTCGCAGTATCATCATAACACGATATTGGGGCAATTCTCGTGAGCATCGCCTCCCCTAAATCATCACTCCAGAACTACATGAGCCATGATCCTTGTTAAGCCCGAGGTATGTAAGCAATTCAAAGCCAGAGTTCGGCCCCAACTCCACATAAATCCTCCCGAAATATTCCTTAACTCCAAATTCTACAACTCGTAATCTTCCTTAATCCCATATGCTATTTCTACAATCTACGCCTGAGGTCGGGACAAAATTGGACTTCGTTCGATTTCTTCGCCGAAAACGCTTTCATCGTCTCCGGTCAAAGAGGGGCAGCTATTAATTTATTTATACTTAATGATTTGCAATAATTGTATTGAAAGTATTTTCTAACCAATAATACCTATTTTTCATAAAATTATTATTAATGATGTTGAAATTAATAATTTAGTATTATGTAATTACAAATATATCATCCTTACAGTTTTGAGGATTATTAAAATAACCTTTATATACATTACATAAGCTTTATAATTAATGAATTATTCCTTTATTTATAATAATTAGATTACTATTTAAATAATTCTAGATTGGCGTCATAATTTAGAAGACAGAGTATTTTTACAAATAATGAATTACAATGATTAGTAGTGTATTTGATAATTATAAATTAATTTTAAAAGGGTTATTTAAATTAATTTCAATAGGGTTAAAAACGTAAAAGGCTACCATTGTAATCTCCTAATTAAACATAAAGTGGCGATTATTTAAATCAAAAACGGCCCAATAACCAAGCCCAAAGCCAAATTCTGACCCAGGTTCAACCCCTTCTTCTCCGCCTTGGTGTTCACCGTCACCATCTCTTAGCCAATCAAATCGCACCACGTCACCCGTCTCTATCACTCACACAACAAATCCAAAATGTCCATCCTACAAATCACCGACTCTAACTTATCTATATTTTTCCCTTTAATAGTTTATACCCCATTAGACACATCTCGATGGTCAAAACCAGGGGATCTAACGGTCCGCGTGTTTTTTCATTCAAATATGTTAAACCCCAAATTTTTAGAGTCGTTGATCTAGAGAATCAAATGCCCATATCTCTTCTCCCAAGATTAACCCCTAGATATGATACAATCCCTCTCAAACCCTAAATTATTTCACTGCTACCCAATCGCCCCTCTTTCACTAGACTCTCTCTTTTCTCTAATCCATCCCTAGCACATCAATCCTAAATTCTTGCACAAATTTATGCAAGGTCAAAAAATCAAAACCTCAAACACTTAATCTATCCCTATACCCATGAATCTCACTTCTCTTTTCCTCTTTCATCACTGGATTTTGAAATCCCCAAATCCAGAACCCTAAGCTCAAAACGCCATTGATCCGCTTCTTCCTCATTCTTTCAAATCAATTATGAACAGCCAATCATCTTATCCCTAAGTTGTGAAGCTTGTAGTTTTCTTTATATATTCACAGATGAAATTCAAAAGCCGTAATTATGATGTCACAAACCAAAACGTGAAACTTGAACTCGTCTGAGTTTCTCTGATGCCCTTTCGAATCGGAGCATGCATGGAGCTTGGCAGAAGTTTCATCATGGCAATTCATTACCCAGAGGTCAAACGCAGTGACATCTGGGTTCTAGAGTTTGCCTGATGGGTCTTCATCTTCAGCAGCCGACCTCTCTCCACTCATGCTAAATTTATCACTATTTTTCATCTCTGCGTCTTTAGTTTTCACTTGATTTGCTGGCATCATCAAACTATCATCATCATCCACTATCCAATTTTGAGTCCGTCGGAACTCTAGACCTTGAGGCACTATAAATACGAGCCTTAATAGCTCTCACCTAACAACACCTAGCAATCTGAAGAAAATTTATCCCCGATACAGTAGGATTTGGAATTTTTCAATTAAAGCCTATGTTCTTACTCAATTTCTAATTTCTCTCGCTCTTTCCGGGCTCTGAGTTTAATGACTAATCGAAAGTTTGAGTCTTTGTATTCTAAACGGCTAAACGAAGTATTTGCTTGGTTTTCTGCCCCGAAGGAGGTCAGTGAACCTCAATTCTCCTCCTCTTTCAATTAGTTGAATCTGTAAGTATGATTTGTTATGCTATCTTTTATTAAATGACATTGTCGATAATGTGCTATGACTGACTATTATTATGTGTTTGTTATTAATCTATAACTAGTTAGTGGATGCTAGAATCATAAGTTTTTTTAAGGTGTTAAAATTAGAATCAAGTATTGATTAGTTAATCCTAATGAATATTTTGATAACTTATATCTACTGTTACAATATTGAGAATAACCAAAAAACCCTTAAAATATCTTAATAGTTGGCTTAGTCTCCTGATGCTCTGTTGTAACCCTCATGTGTGTTAAGTGTTATTGGCATGATTTACTTGATGTTTAGCCTAATTGGGCATATACAACTGAGTATAGGGCTGTTATATAACTTAAACATATTAGTTTACAATGTTTGAACCATCTCTACCTTCAATTATATTTTTCTATGATCCAGTAGCTCTAAATTTAGTGCAAGACTTTCTATCAGCTCCCATATTGTATTATTGCACCTATGAACTTCACTATTTGAGAAAAATTCCTTAAATTAACTAGAATTAAGCCTTATGGATCATGTGCACTTTAGTTCTGTCTTTTTCTATCTACTTGTCTTGAGTCATGTTTATAAACCTAACTGAAGTTGTACCTACTATAGTTGAATGCTATCTGATAGAGACATGTGTTGTAAAGCTTCATTATAACAACTAACCTATTTAGCTCATAATTGAATATGCTTGCCTAGTGTTAATTTTCATCAATTATGATAGCCATGTTAAGTCTGAATCCATGCTTAGTACTCAGTCATGTCAAATGTTATAGTATTAGTTAGAATACAACATGCATCCTTGAGTGTCACTCAATAGGAATTTTGTATTCATCCATGTCTTAAGAGAAGAAGCTGCTTACATATAATGTATGTGGATGTGTTCCTAGGCCATTGAAATCTACTGAGTTCATTGAAGCACACCTATAGACTTAGTGAAATACTCTTTAAATATTTATCTCCCTTATTAGAATGTAAGACTGTATAGTTAACCACTTAACCAAACTAGATGTAAATCAAGATCTCTTTGGAGATCACTTGCCAATGTATCTGGCTGCCTCTGTTTTTGTATGAATGTTGAAGTGGATTGTTAACTTTCAAACTTAGTATGAAGTGGATGTTAGTCAACCTGTAAACCCTCATTAAGCATACATGATTATTTATATCACCATAGTTAATGACTTTTGCAAGTATGGACCTGTTAATAGGGATATTGAGGTTGATACCTCCCAGGTTCCTTTGAAATGAATAATTTACTTATTCTGAGCCTTTGTATTCATGTGCTGATGTTTTCTCACTATTTTATATCACTTAAACCTATAGAAAAGAGTAAGTGTTAATAGTTAAGGAGGGGTATTTGGAGTAGAATTTAGTTCTTAGTTGAGTTACTCTCCCTGACTCAAGCACTACTTGGGGTCCTTGAGACCCTTGTGATCTTTTAAGTGCCAAGGATCCAAAGAGTATCTTCGCCATGAATGGAATTCTACTCCTAGCCTCTAACCTATTAACATTTATTAATCTCTTTAAGTTTAGTGTTCAATGGAGAACAAAGGTTTTCATTTTAAGTTGCTTTACTATATGTGACATTATACTAATTTTTCATCCTTAGTTACTATTGATTTTATAATTTATCTTGGATCTATATTAAATGTTACTTAAATGTAATTATATGTATTGGGACATATATCTAATGACTTTCTTTTTCTTTTGCACATGTATTTAAAATGAGTCTGCTGAGTTCTCAAAGAACTTAGGCCCAAGTTCTTCGCTTGTTTGGAGTCTCAAGCTGATGTTGACCGTCCTCACTGTCTAATAGGCTTACCTCCTTTCAAGCCCAAACCGAGAGTCACCTCTTTTCCTTATCGCTTTAGTCTACTATTATACTAATATGTGTATAACACTTGTGATATTTGATTGAATGCTTTTGCTTTGTATTTGTTAATTATTGTTAACAATCTAGACAAGATCTAAAGATATAGGATAAAAGAAACATTATGACTTAGTAATAATAAGTCTCATTCATTAATAATGTCTGTTATTCAGTTCCAAATCTCTACTAATGATTTTTCATGGAATCTTTTTGAAACTAAAACAACCTTCGCAAAAGTCGGCATCGTTCTCTTTCGAAAGAAAATCAAAATCAAGATTGGACTTTTAAAATTGAGCTTTTCTACAAAGAAAAATCTAACAAGTATTGTTACAAAGCCAAGGTTTTCAGACGGTTTCTTCAAATAAAAATGTGAGATCTAATAATAAAGATATACTTAAGGCCCACTTCTTTAAACACCTTTACTTTGCTAGAGTTGTATAAATAGCCACATCATTTCTTTTAAGATAATGTGTTTTAACACTTAGCCACACCTTACAAGGTTTTGTAAATACAAACATTTTATATATATATATAAAATGTTTGTATTTACA